>QMFE01045419.1:0-14901 GCA_003314665.1 Tricholoma sp. MG77 | reverse complement strand
CTGTTTCTCCTGAATTGCTTGATCCACCAAGAAAGCGGCACGGAACGCAGTTTGTTGGGCAACCTATTCTCAGTTAGGGGACGGAGTAATCTGAGTGAGTGGAACAACTGACTTGCTTCGCTTCGACGGCGTGCGTGAATTCAGGCGAGAAGGCTACATGAGTGATTGACACGTCGTCCAGAACAAGGCCGAACTTCAGGGCACGATCAGTCAGACTATCTCGGACAAATTTGGAGACCTATAAAGAATGATTAAGCCGCAATAATATTCTGTGACCCACGTACAGTTTCACGTTGCGTGATCAACTGACTCGCATTGAATTGGGCAACAGTGCTCTTAAGCACCTCGTTAACAATGGATGGCAGTACTCTCTCGTCATAGTCTTTTCCAAGGTCGCGGAAGATTTTGGGCAACGCTTGGATCGAGGGGCGGGATAGAACACGACAGGTAATGTTGACCATTTGAAGGTCTACACTGGTAGCATTCAAATACGTTCGGAATTCAAAATTGGGCAACTCACCCTTTGTTCCAGTCAGACTGGCAATGTTCCGAGGCTTCGCACGGATATCGAAGATGATTGGGGTCTCAAACCATGGAATCTAAGAGGCATGATGAAAATCGTACATAAATCAAGAAATAACACAGCTCGGCCCTACAACCAGATGAGTCCCCTCGCTGTACACTTCGTCTTTTATGCCATGTATACTGCGTACAGCGTTATAATGCACGGGCGAGGATCCTAATCTACGTTACTCACCGAGTATATTTTATAGCACGATGTCCACCATCAACTTAGTCGTAAATGAGATTCGCAAACGTATATTTTCCAATGAAAGTGCATACCGTTGAACAAGCTCGCGTTCAAAGCGAACCCACCAGCAATCAAAGTGATTAGGAGACCGCTCCCTGCGAAGAGTCCTTTTGGTGCAGGTCCACCTCCTCCACTCGCAGTTCTCAGCTGGTTGGCAAGTCTTCTGAATGCTTCTTGTCCATTCATAACTTGTTAGAAGCTTGTCGGCTGTCTAGCAAATTTTGGTAAAATGTGACCGATGGTGTGTGACGCTTTTTCCCAGGAGGATCAAGTTGACTTTCAAACAAGCCTGAGTTATGCTCGAGCTCGCTGAGAACTTGAGCAGTATTGTGAGTCTTCCGTGTCAACATGACTGTGGCAGAAGTAAAACGTCAGGTTAGCTCGGTTGGGTATCTATCGCCTGCTGGTAAGGCTAGGGTGTCACTGTGATGACATTCACTAACTGATCGGTCCCTTGCTTAGGGTCGTCGTCTTCTCTCCTCAGATCTACGAGAACTATGTACTTCAGTCAGGCGAAGGCCTGAGCGCCGTTTTTGTTGTGACATGGCTACTCGGCGATCTGTGTAACCTAGTTGGTGCGGTATGGGGAGGTCTCCTTCCGACAATGATCATTCTTGCGCTTTACGTGAGTGAATTTTCCGACGTTGCCTCAGGCAATAAACAATCATACAGTATACCATTTGCGACACTATCCTCCTAATACAAATATACTTCTATCAATGGAAACGGCGTCGTGTGCCATGCGATGAACGTCAGCCTCTGTTATCCGGCAATAATCGGGAGACCATCTCTGCAACATTACTCCTCGTCCGTTACACTGGTGCCCTTCTCTTTGTTGTTGCAGTGGGAATTGCAGCGTGGTGGATCAGCGAAATACAACAAATAGATCCAACACCTCCCCCAACTTCACGATTGGAGATTCATGTTCTAGGGTGGACAAGCGCCGTTCTTTATGTCCGTAACTCTGTTTTCCTATTCCGCAGTAGTCAACTAACTTTGTTACAGTTAGTTGCGCGGATACCCCAGATATGTATGTGTCCATGCGTGCCAATGTATAGAGCTTTTGCTGAGACCCCAATAGTTAAGAACCCGAAAACGCGATGCGAGGGCTTGTCGCCTGCACTCTTCTTCTTTTCCATGTTCGGTAATGTGACGTATACACTGTCGATCTGCAGCAAAAGCATGGATCGAGAATATTTGATCACAAATGCTAGTTGGTTGGCAGGTTGGACTTCATATCATGTCTGCCGTTTGTTCATACTGACAGTCATTCCAGGAAGTGCGTTGACAGTTTTCCTTGATGCAATCGTGAGTATCGGCCTGCCACTGAATGGGATGCTCCTAATATCTCTGTTTATCATTTAGGTTCTCTGTCAAATTTTCTATTACCAATCAGCAGACAGGGTCGTACAATTTGCCAGTGGTCACTTGGTTGACTGAGCATTTATTTATATCCATAGTTCGATGATAAATCTGTACGGTCGGATGATAATCCTAGTAGAGCTCAGGCAGTAACATTTATTTGCCAGATATCCAAATGGATTTGTTCGTGGATTTTGGCATGTCCGAGTCTGCACTTTTGGCGTGGATGACCCAAGTTGGCGGCCCACCGGGGTCAGACGAAAACAATCGAGAACATTGTGAGGAAGTTGCCTCGTTGCATTCCTCGTGTTGGAGATGGCCATTGTATTTCCCACGTTGCAGATCATCACCGGTTATCCCATCAGTCGTTTCTTGAATCTACTGCCCCGCTTCGAGTGAAATACTACATGCCTTACGCCTCGTTGCAGAGTTGTTGCACAAGGGCAGAATGGAGGCTCTTTATCAATACGCCATCCCTCAGTCCTTATAAACCTTGGGATGTCTCCTCCCACAGCATCGTAGATACTTTGCAAGCCCATCCGGCGCGGTTCAAGCTCGAGGTGTGTTAGTTCCTTATCTTGCATACGTAGGCAATTTATACGGGCATTTAGTAAAGCCGACACAGCCGACGCATAGCAAGGCGCGAGGTTGCCTCGCCGCAAATACCTAATCGAGGAAACATCGTGGCGCAAGGCGACCGTGCTGATTCCACTAACAGGGCTGGTAAAATAACCGGTCGGACCCAACCAGCTTGATCATCACTCGGATCCTAGCTTCATGTCGACCACCCCGTGCATCACCAGCTCTTTTCACCCAAGCAGAAGGAAACATTCAACCAAGTATTACAGTCCGTTATCGCCTTTGATGACTTGCACGTCTTATGGTGATGAAGCACGGCACCCTCGGCCAACGCCCAACACATCCATCACTCATCTGCGCGAGGCCATAAGGTCTTTGGACTGTAAAATGGCATCCTTGATGAGCCAACGTCGCGAGCTTGAGTCACATCTGGAACAAGCAGTCCGTCTACAATCGCCGGTATTGCGTCTTCCTAGTGAACTTCTGTCATCAATTTTCGTCATGGGTGTGCTAGGGATAGGCGACGAGAATCCTGTCATGGTTTCAACATTAATGCTTGTTTGGTATGTGTTTTCCCCACCTGGTAATGTAATCACTGATTTTCTCTGTCTTGCAGTCGCGACTGGGCTGAAGTGGCGCTGAATACGCCAATGTTGTGGGCCAGGATCTCTGTGAGCCCGCATGATTCTCTAGAAAAAGCACGACGCAAGCTCGAACGCTCCAAATCTTGTCCAGTTGATATTACTGTCAACTTCGGTCCACGATTTGAGTACGCCGGCAGCATTACGGGACTGATTATCCATGCGATGGATCTTATTCGTCCCGCTTTATGGAGGACGAAGTCATTCCACCTCAGCGTGCCAAATCGCCCTCAGGCACATGCCGCACTACTTCGATGTAAAGAAGATGCCCCACTTCTTGAGACGTTATCTATACAGATATTCCATTCAATGCAAGATGATCATTATTCGACACCAGCCCTCCCGCTATTTAATGGACACACCCCACGGCTGCAGTCCTGTTCATTTACGTCTTTCAATTTCGGGTGGGACCACAGACTGGTCTCTCGGCTTCGAGTTCTCAAACTAGGCGGCTATTTCAATGCATTCACTCCATCAGCGAATACCCTTATTGAAATTCTTCGCCAATGCCCTGATCTGGAAGAATTTGCCTTACGCAACTTGTCCAGCGTTGATTCCGAAGCCTGTGACCCGCGCTTTAGGGAGCCCGACTCCCGCCCTCCATACAAGAGTGTACATCTTCGCAAATTGACCAAAGTATCGTTCTACTACGCGGGGATTACATTGGCACGGCAAATTATGAGCCAAATCACCTTCCCCAATCTGGAGGCCCTCGAAATGTCCTATCTTGAAAATGTGACGCCAGTACTACATCTTTTATACACTCAAGCATTGACACGACTTCCTTTGCGTCATTTGCGCATTGAAACATGTTTGTTTAACGAGTTGAAGTTTGTCAATCTGTTGCGTCGATTACCTTCACTTATTACCCTTGAATTGGTTGACGTAGAGGATCTCTCATCTAACGTTCTCAAGGTACGTTAAAATGTCCCTAAAATTTCTTGAGTATTAATCTTCAGCAGGGCCTGTCATCATCTCAACCTTGGGTTTGTCCTCGGCTGGAGTCCCTTACGGTAGACGGCTGCACAGCACTCGACTGGGACTCCCTTCGCACCTTTGTGGAATCACGTCTTCCCGCCAACCCTCATGCTTACACGAAATTCCACACCACTCCCATGTCAATATCATCCACCGCTTCTGCCGCCGCTGCGGCTTATGTCCGTTCCAGAGCTCTGCACGCGTATCATAACACACATCCATCTGTCATCCAGGGCCCTCAGCGTCTTCGCGCCATTGATGTGACGCGATGTAATCAAATTAGCAAGGAGATGATACAATGGTTGAGGATGTACGTGGCGAATGTTAAATGTGAATCCGCGAAAGGCATTTGGGGTGAATCTGTCTTGCCATGACGTTTTGACGGCCTTGCAAGGTCAAGTCCAATGAATTTTTATTCCACATCTATATTATATACCCACAATGATTTATTTGGATTGTATTTTCTATACAACTGCCATAGATTCTCAGCCTGTGACTTGCTGAAAGCAGCATGTTCACCGACGAATGAAATAAGTGCCAAGGCAAGCTAATTACTAATGTTTGATACACGCAAGTAGCCTTTTCCTTTCCGCCTCTTCACGCTTTCTTAATTTATCATATCCTCTTCGCCCGCGACCGTAATCTTTTTTCTGTCTCCGATTTGCCTCTGCGGCTCCAATGTGTGCCGCCATGGCCGCAGCATTATGTGTCACACGCTTCTTGGAGGCTTTATGTGGACCAACAGTTTTCGCCTTCAGGCCGATTCCCAATCGATCGGATTTAAGTGTGGTTGCTAGAGGAGTCAGCAACGCGGTACCGCCATGCGGCGAAGACGATACGTGGACAGGTTGTGGTTTTTCAGGGGGAAATTCTTCGAAGACAAACTCTCTAGCGTTCAGGTTGGGATCATCAATGTCCGAGTCAGAATCTGACAACGTCAAGTCTATGACTGCCACCTCCCGTAGTTCACTCACGTCGTCGTATCCTTCTGATTTGAGTTCTAAAACCTCGTGCGTAGTGCTGTCCTCTCGTCGTTTTCCCTTGTCGAAACTAGGCATACTTGACGAACGACGAACGACATCAGGACCCAATGGTTCCCCCTCATTCCAACCCCTCCGTTGCAACATCGTGAAGCCCTTGTTGGAGGGGCCCAATTCGAGCCAGACAGGAGGTTTGTATTTCCCTTCTGTAGGCAACAGCGGTGGATCTCGGGCAAGAATGTTGGCAAGACTTGGGAGTGGAGATGAATATGTAGACAACGGTTCTGATTGTATCACTTTCATGATGAACCAGTTGTTCTTGTTTTTCCCCTCCGATGACCTTCTTAGTAATGGAGACGAATCATTTCGAGTGATAGCTGAACTCGAACAATCTGATTGGGCTGTACTATCGCCTGAATCTCTACTGCGACTCAATGACCGGTACCAGCCTGACAATTCATTTCCCAATGAAACGCCGTTGTGATCAAGTACGTGCGAGGAGCTCGCCTGCGTACAGCCCTGTTCCGTGGATGTCATTGGAAGGGATGCCGGGATAAAACGTGGAGGTTGGTGTCGGCGTCGTGACGCAAGGTTTGCCGCTCGCTGCCATGTATCCTCCAAACCTAGGCTGTCAGGAGATTGGCCAATCTCTCGTTCGAGGCTTTCGCGCTCCCGAGGGCTGTATCTCGAATAAATAGTATGGCTCACTGTTGCCATGAGGCCACTGTGAATCTGATAGCAACAGCTTGATCCTGTTATAATAACAATAGACTTGGACTACTAGACCCGCACGGGTGGCTCAGAGGTGGTTGGCGAAGTTAAGGTCTCCTGAGTCCGGGGACTCGGGTGTTCCTGATGAGTACCACTGGCAACCTACTCGCAGCGATAGAATGGTTGAAGCGGATAGTATCCCCAGAAGAGACGCAAAACGTAGAACTTGAACGGAATAGAAGAGAGGAGGAAGACGGTTCGTGACTCGTCATCATGTTCTCCTGTTGCTTCAATACCCACGTGCACTGGCATGCTATGTACAATCACAATTCTCACTAGATTTGAAGCATCTTCCATGATATCAGGCCCAGAATACCGTACGTTGCATGTAGTAGGCTAACGAGGCTAATGCGGCCTCAATACTGGCACGGGGGTACTGGCTATCGAGACCACAAACACGGTTACCGCGCCCCAAATTTGAAGTTTGAACTTCACCAGTCGCTCAGTACTCAGGCCTGGCAAGTCCAACTGCTGGCAACCTTGAAGCTTGACTGGTCGGATGTGTGGGGTATTGAAGTGGTTCGTGGGGTTGCAATCTATAAATGGTTTGTTGGTGGATTCTTCATTGCAAATTGCCGTCATTGCTGCGAAAAGCCGCTTTTTCTGTGCATTAACAGGTCCTCCCACAGACTCCAATGTCTTGATCCTGCACTGGGGAGTACCAGGGGAGTGCGGAGCAACTGGAACTGGAATCGATCAGGAGCTGGCAGGATGTACACTATGCATTGTGTAAGTTTCACGTTCGGTCGATTCATCAGTGGTGCCTTTCGACTCACACATTCAAGTTGTATGCCAGGGGTAGAGTGAGATAGTTAGTGTGTGTGCACTTTGACCATGGCCGAAACGAGCAGTATCATGAAATTTGTGAATGCCCATCCAATCATGATAATCAGCTTCACTCCCAACCATCACGGGATATGCATTTCATGAAACTCATTTTCGTCTCCAATCAATCAAGTCTCCTAAATTCTGGCCACTCATGCCAGGTTCTGAGTCATGGTTAATTACTAGTACAAGTCTTGAACATGAAACGGAAAGGGATAATGGGTTGGAGGATTCAAAACCTGATATCTAAGAAGTGCCACCGACAACCTGTCATGTGCAAGTCGGGGATATGAAAAAGGAATAGGGCGACGACAGAAAGCATACGAAGGGAAGTGCAGTGTACAACGGAATTATAAACCACGGAGCGTTATGGGAGGCAGGCCCGGCAAGACTATGGAGAGACCTGTCAAGCTGTCACGAAAGTCAGAAGGTGGTATGGAAGGCAATCGATCTATGATATGAAGAACTCACTTCTGAAGTACGGAAGTAACCACGAACACGGCAGTAGATAGAAGATTGGTGAGGACCAGAATAAGCCCCACACATGTTCTCCCGAGATCCTAGAATACGTGTGCAAACATCAGGGTGTGGCTATCGAGGTCGAAGGGGATGCATACCGAGACTATTGCAACGGTGAGCGAGATAATATCAGATTGAGTTGTAGCACCCGAAGTAAAGGTGACAGGATGTTGAAGAGAAGACAGGGATTTCATAGCCGTGCTGGCAGTAAGAGCGAGATGTGAAAGGAGGGGTCGGAGATTCGCGTCCGATATTGGCCCGCTGGCCACCAGTGCATCTTCGCGTAGTGAGGAATCAATGTCAATCCAAATGAATTCCAGTTGGGCATACCAATTTGGGGAAGGATATTGTCAGTGTCCGACTTGAGTGTCGTAAGGATAGCTAGGACGTCATCGCCGTTTGAGCGCTTAGAGAGCGCGACAACCTTAGGAGTAGGGGTTGATATGGTGACTAGGGTGAAAGCGCAAAAGAGGACGAAGACGGCAACAACACGGAGACGGAAAGAAATCATCGTTGGTGTGAAGCTCTTTCGGTAGAAACTACTAAAAAGGCGACCCCTTGGCTTTGCAGCTGTTCCTGCGGCAGGGCTTTATAGTCTGAGACCAGTTAATATTGTAAAATAAAAATATAAAGTCCCTTTCCCCGAGGTTTGATATTTTTGCGAGACGTTTGTGATCATAAGTTGTCCAGATTTGTCTACCAATGATTGACATGTCCAATAGATTTAATGTTCCTTGGGGTATTACTAGAGGCCCTGCCAGAGTGTTTGTGTCACTAATTGAAAAAGTTAGGTGAATATTATCCAAAACGGTCAAAAAGAAATCAAACACTTGCGCGCGAATAATTGGCGCCGGTAAACTAGCCCTTTTATACTATGTTTATTCCAGAAAACGTCCTGATAGTCTGCGGTGTCAGATATGGAGATTAGTCGGATCCAAAGGTACGACAAAACATTTAATATGAAGGGGGAACGTGACAGACAGGGTGAATGATAGAAAATATACGGGGCACACGCTGTCTCCGGGGGAACTATGATTACGCTGTTGAAGGGCTAGAAGACAACTGGGAATAAGAAACCAGCCACAGGGTACATCCAGCAAGCGCGCCACCTTCGACAAGTAAAACGATACCACTAAGGACAGGAATGGCCGACTGCCAAGAACCAACTAGACCGGATAGGGAAGCCTTTCAGGAAATCGTCCGGTAAAGCTCAACTTCACAGACCGAGTCTTGATAGCCAAGCTTCCGATCATTGACATGCATCCGACGACAGAGGAATAAAACCGGGATACACCTATGGTTATGGGACAATATCCTCAGACTTCAACACAATACTCGCTGCCCCCCCGCGGCAAGTACATGCAAGCCTACCTCCGCATCCACGATAGCTGGTAGCGGATTCAGAAATCAAACCATGCCGCTCAGCTAAGACTGGAATTTGAATCCGGTGCATTCGAAGGAATACTATAAATGAATGACCCCATAAGCTGAAATCGCCTCATGCAAGAAAGACGATGCATCCATCCGAGGTGGTAGCATATTTTTGAGACGCAGGGACAAGAGCAAGAAGAGCCGGGGGGTCGTGGTGATTGTTGGGTGGGAAAGTGCAAATAGACTGGCATGCAGAGGCTGACCGGCTTTCAGCGTAGCGCTTGCGAAATCTGTCGGCTCGGAATACAGTAGAAAACCAGACTAACCCGTCTTGACTCTTCAGAATTCTCATCGTCAGCTGTGATTTGACTACGGTGATATGTAACTTGAACTTTCTCACAGATATGTAAGTTCCCGGTGTCAAACTTGAAGTTCAAAGGCCCGGATTTGTGGATTTCGTATATAAATATCATGATCACGGTGAGATTCAGAAAAATTTAAAAGGCAAGTACACGTCATCGGACTATCCGGAGTCACTTCGGAGAACTTTGAACTTGTGACCCGGACTTCGACGTCAATGTCTGGTCTTGTAATGATAGTTCAACGTTCAGGCCTGCATACTGCTTAACCGGATTCTATCTTTCGCTCATTGTCTCAGAATATCCCCATCCACATTTTCTTGCCCTTGTCGACTCGGATTCATTTAATTTCCAGATGACATTCGACAAAAATGATGTGCTTTGTATGCCATCGTGCATCAGTGTGCCTTTCCTCGTGTAGGATTTTGTTATTCGAGGATATCACTCTATCTACTAAATCTATCTTAGGCAAGACCTGTAATGTCATTTAATTTTTCAATCTGTTTCTCCGCTTCAAGTTCTACATGCGAATTTGGAACATCAAGATAACATTCATCGCGTCGAACTAGTGCCGAACAAAAGGTCAACAGGCTTGTCTCTGTTGTATCGTGGATATTTTGGAAGAAGTGGAAGTTTTTACACAGGGTTCTGCTAATAGGCCTTTTAAAATCCCTCTGGTTCAGCCACAACTTTCAAGTCTTGAGATTATTTCCGTCCAACATTTTCTGTCGTACCCTGGCTTTCCGCCGCAGTGATGGAAGTCATCAAGCAAGATGATAAGATCAAACACCGCACGTCCGGGGAGGACAGGGCTTCTATGAGACGCTGTTGGGATCTACTCGACAGGACCGGAAAGACATTTACAGCTGCCATCAGGGACATCGAGGGAGACCTTGCGCGAGTGGTGAGCATTATGTTCTATTTCACCTGTTTCCAGAAAAGCCCGGGCATTCAGCGCCGAAAGCATGTATGACCCACTCTGTGCATGTCGTAGTCAGGGGTTCTGTCTCTTGCATCCGTATTCAAGCCCGCATTCTTTCATTTTAGTTATGCATATATTACCTTGTCCTGCGCGGACTGGATACAATCGAGGACGACATGACCCTTCCGAATGATGTCAAACAGTCAATGTTGCGGTCCTTCCATATTCACACCGTAACTCCTGGCTGGAACTTTGACGGCTGTGGGCCTAACGAAAAAGACCGGATCCTCCTCGTTGAGTACCATAACGTTGTCGAAGAGCTCAATGAGCTCGCTCCCGAGTTAGTTTATTTTGCTTCTGTCTAATTTATCTTTCTGATCAGTTTTTGTAGATATAAATCTATCATACTGGACACAACGCAGAAGATGGAAGTCGGCATGGCTGACTATATACAAAAAACGAGAGAGAGTGAGGGATCGATTCGCCTCACCACTATCTCCAACTACGATCTATACTGCCACTACGTTGGCGGAATTGTAGGAGAAAGTCTACCCCGCACATTCTTTGTGTCAGGGAAAGAACCATCTTGTACCGATCTCTACGTTGAGCTGGGCCATTCATGGGCACTTTTCATTCAAAAGATAGACCTCATCCATGACTATCGGGAAGATGTAGACCAGAAACGGTATCTTTGGCCCGAGGAGATTTGGAGCAGGAGAGAATATGGGTTCAGTGCAATATGGGAGCTTCACCAGGCGATAGAGGCTGATGGAGGCACTGAGACGAGTGAAAAGGCACAGAAGGCACTGTACGTGCAGAGTGAAATGATCGTGGATGCACTGCGGCATGCAACGGATGCGTTGGATTATTTGAGCATGGTGAAGTATCAAGGATTGCTGACGGCAAGTTCGAGAATGCTGTGTGTAGGCATAGCAAACCTCGAGTTGTGTTTCATGAACAGAGAGCTTTTTCTTGGGGAAGTGAAATTTAAGAACGGGGAATTCGACAAGGCAAGTGTTTTCCATTCATCTCTTCGCCGTCTATGCTAAGAATGATCACTCAAAATATTTATATAGATCGTGTCGTCAAGCCCTACCGTCCATGACACTGCAATAACATTCCGTGACTACTTACGCAAGATACAGGCAAGAGCGGATGTTTTAGACCCAAACTTCCTTCAGATATGCATAGCTTGCGAGAAGGTTCGCCGTTTTGTCTTCGTCTAGCCGTTTCCTTTCAGCCCGGGTTTTGGCCAACTTGCACCACTGATTCTTGTGCCATCTAGATTGAACAATGGTATGACTACCACTACCCCTCGCACGAGAAGGCTAAGCCCCTTGGTAATGCGGATGTGCGCACACCCATCCCACACATGGAGACTGAGCACGATCTTCACTTCACGAGGGAAAGACGTCTACGTACGTATGGGTTTGTTTTTAGTCAATGTCCACTTGTTTTATGTTGTTGCTCTAGGTGCGAAAGAGAACGGAGTCACGCAGTTGCACACGCCAATACAAGTGGCAGCCTGTTCTACAGCTACTTAGCAACTTCGATGTGTCTTTCACACCAGCGAAGTGTCTTTGTGTCGTCGATACCTTGCTGGTACTATGAATCCCAGGACTTGAAAAAACAGTCAACTATAACTTGACCCGAACCCATCAATAAAACTAAGTAGGCATCTTCAAGTTTGTGATGCACACCTCGATTTAGAGTTCTCAGGCTTGCGGCTCAAATAATGTGCAGACAAAATTGCAATGGTAATTTTAAATAAATATCAATAACTTAGACGTAGATCCGAGAAAAGATGCTTAGATGCTATAGGAGAGGACTGACCGAAACAAACACCACCACCTTCTTATCAATTACCTGTCCACTCCTGTTCTCATAACCTCATCCCCACCTCTCTCCCTCCGATTTGTCAACGCCCTCAGCGGAGACCGTACTTGAGTCTTCATCTCCATCCCCATCGCAGCCTTGCCTTTGCTTGTACTTTTGCGAGCCAACGGAGAAAGCAAAGCAGGGGACTTGACCCTTGACAATCGCGAAGCCCCTGGAGTTGGACTTGGCGTCGTTTGTGAGGAACGAAGCAAAGTTGGGGGCTCTGGGGTTGTTTGTGACCTGGCTGGTGTAAAGGACTGGTGCCTAGACATAGTTTCCTGTAAGGAATTGGTGTTAGCAATGGGAGTAGGTGGGTATGGGGAAGGAAGTTGTGCAGGTCCAGGGAGCGATCGACGTAGGGTGGCCTTACCGCCGGAAGTGTGAGTAGAAGTGGAAGTGGGGGAAGTAGTAGAAAAGCTGGGAAGAGAAGAGCGTGGCACACGAGCAGGAGTTGCTGTGTTTAGCGAGGAGCGTACACCACCAGAGGGTGATGGAGAGGAAGCTACGGGTCTTGAAGTGGGGGAAGTACGTCGACGAGGAGTTACGACACCACTCGGAGTGACATCCGCCGTAGAGGGTCGTACAAACCTCAGCCCAGGAGAGGAATTCTGGATACCAAAAAATGTATCAGTAGAAGCTTCAACTATCAGAATCAAGATGTAAAAAGCTTACCTCCGCTCTTTCGCTCCGCTCTCGCTCCTCCTCCCTCTCCCACTTCTTCCCCTCAACCTTTTCCCTCCAAAATTGCTTCATCTCCATGGCAAGTGCCCACTCGTCATCCGCTTTCTCCTCCTCTTCCCCATTCACGGGAGACGCTGGCACAACAACGACCTTCGGCGTAGGCGGCGTCACCGTAATCACCAAACCACCCCTCTTCCTCTCCTTTGCCTTCTCCCGTTCCCTAGCTCTTCGTCTATGCATTGCTTGTACAGCATCTTTCGCTTCCTTTTCCACGGTCGAGATTGAGACGTCTGCGAGCCAATCGATGTCGGTGAGACCAGTGTGCGTGCGGCCGTGGGTGCTATAGGTGTGAGTGGTGGCGGGGCGATCTTCATCCACCAAATCCACGTCGAACTCTCTATTTTCGTCCCACCCCGAACGAGATTTACCGTCCGCACTCACGTTAACCTCCGTCGACCAACGACTGTCATCATCCCCACTGAGGCTCTCCTCCGGCCCACCCACACCAACATCAACGTCCAAAAGCCGCCCCCACCCGCTCCCACCCAACTCCAGAAGATCCTCTATATCGAGTGAAAGCGATACCTCTCCACCCTTCCCCTCGTCCTCAAGGCTCGAAACCGACGGCTTCCTATCATCACCACCCTCGCCTTCTAGAACATATACAGGCCAACGTTTTGTCTTCATGGGTCCAGCCCATCTTGATCGAGGCGTCATCACTGTTTGTTCGGTTCTATCCCCCTCGTCGCTGCCAAGCAACGACAATGCCACGAAGGCAGGCGTGGGTGTCGGCGTGGGTGTCCCAGCGGTCGAATCAGATGAGAACATTGGAGGGGTGTAGCAAAGAGTAGGTGCAAGCGGAGTGCTTGGAACTGGAACGAGGTCGATGGAGGTGGGGTAGGGGTGAACGTCTGCCACTACGTCTACCCGACCATCGTCATCGTCATCACCAGGGCTGGGGTCGCGTATGGGATCATTCCTGGCGTCCACATCCATACCAAGGTCCTCCACCCCCGCCTCGGTCTCGATCACCAGCAAACTGACTCCCTCCGATATTCCTGCTTCGCGTTCATATCTGCCATTCGACATCACCTCACCTTGAAAGATGGGTGTGGGTGTGTGCGCGAGGAACGACGAAAGGTCTTCGGATACCTGCTCCCGTATCTCCGCTTGATGTTCATGTTCGTATTCGCCATCCAACATGGCTTCGCCCTCGACATGGGGAAAGGCAAAAGTAGGTATGGGCATGAAACCCGAAGAATGGCGAGGTGGGACGGAGCAATTGAATCCGAAGGAGGGGGAGGTGGATTGAGTACCCGCATCCGCTGTCTCTACCTCTAACCCTGCCTTCGGTACGCTAAACTCCTCACAAACTAATGCCTTCTGTCCACCTTCGTCATTCGACATCACATTTGCTTTGTCCTCCAGCAATGATAGCGATCCTAGTCCCAAAGTCGGTGTGGCTGTTTCAGAACGCTCGCCGGCGTAGCCAAAGGAGGATAGAGAGCCTGGGAAAGGGGAAAGGGAATTGCATTGTTGTTGTATAGGAACGACTTGGACGGAGGGGGGATTAGGCTCTGTATCTGCATCTGTGTTCAGCCGACCTTCGTTATCGTCTTCACCGTCACAAACAGGCGTGTGTATATCTGTACCCTTATCTTCAGTTACTTGACCATCTCCATTGTCGTTGTGAGGGCAAGGATCACGAGGAAACGCATGACCACGTGGAATCGGCACATCCTCGTCCTCTTCGTTTCTGGCAGGGAAGAACGGGGAGTTTCCACCCCCATCTCCACCTTTGCGCAAGATCATGACAGCTTTCTTCTTCTGATCGCCTCCATCTCCATCTCCATCGGCTTGCAGTCCCAATTCTTGGACCAACGTATCCTCACTAACGCCTGACATCTCACCTGCCTCCGTTTCCTGCTCTGTATTGACTTTGAAGGCCCGAATTGTACATTGGATCATCTGTGAGGTGTCTTGTTCCGATTGAGGCACGGGAACAGAAGCAGGAGCAGGAGCAGGAGCAGGAGCATTCCTGCTGTATGTGAGGGCAACCAAAGCGATACCCAGAAGGAATAAAGCGACCATGATGCATTGAGTTGACCAAGAGAACAATGGAGGAGGACGAAGGAATATGTTGGGATGGATGTAGAGAGTGATCGCTAGTCCTGAGATGAAGGGGAAAGTGAGCAACCAACGGAGGGGGTCAAGTAAATCGAGC
>QMFE01045367.1:0-12632 GCA_003314665.1 Tricholoma sp. MG77 | reverse complement strand
CTACGGGAAGTCATCCAATGACCTTAGCGTGAATTGATGATATCAGATATGCATACAATTCACTACACCCCATAGCTAAAAGAAGTTCACGGGAAGTCTTCAAGTTGTATCGAAGGTTAAAACCCAGGGGTTTAAATTTATCGTTGAGGCGCTCAGTCAGCTCAGACCCTTTCAATGGCCATATGCGTATCACCCTTCTTCCACTTCTGATACCTCTAGCGCAGCACGTCTTGGCACCGACATCTGGGCAGCGGGCATAGAATCAGTGATGAGGCTGCCCCCGTGCTTGAGAAAGGACAAGGCCGACGAAAATGGACCAAAGAGCTATGTACATAGTCGATCAACTCGAAATTTAAACATATATAGTGACATAATCGAGAAACGACGTATAGACTCGAGATCTACAACCCTACCAGGGGATCAACCTTTATTCTTAACAATATGCCCAAGACCTTTGGCGGCACATTGAGTGACGCCAATGGTGGCACCCAGCGCACCTCCGGCGAATGCCCCCGGTGTACCGAAGTGCTTCCTTCCTGCATCCGCATATTTGCAAGTCTGATGTTCAGCAATTTCCACCAAGGCAGGAACTTGCGTCGCAATGCTGTTCTCTTTGGGGACGCCAACACACTTCTCAATTGTCTCTCCGATGGCCAAGAAGCCTCGTCCTGCGGCACCACCAACAGCGCCAATCGCACCACCAACCCTCTTCATTCCTGTTGCACGATAGGCAATACGCGCTCCCATCGAAGGTCCCAAGGAATGGATGTTTGTTGCCAGCTTCACCTTGTCCTCTTGCCGACTTTTCAACCTACGCTTCAACTTCCCCAGTTCTTTCTGAAGTTCCGCTACTAGTCCCTTATCCCCGCCATTGATAGCTTCTTTCATCTCTTCTTCGAGATCATGCAACCTCTTTCTGTCCTTCTCAGAAAGATGGTCGAGGTCCGCCGACAGCTCAGCACCCGCCGATGTTTCCACCAGCTTCGCGCCTTTGCTCAGTTCCGTCTGTATGAGTAGCTCTTTTGGTGTATTTTCAAGGAGAGTATCAATGATTCTGTGTGCCGATTCTGAACCGAGGTCATGGCGGAAAACTCGGGCGCCCGTGTCGATGAGAGGTTTAAACAGTGTGACATTGGATTTGAGTTCTTCCTCGCGCATTTCACCAGTGGCTTTGTCGACGGATCCCCACATAGTAGTGACAATGATAACATTCTTGAGCGAATCGGTACCCACAAGTTTTTGAAACATCTTGAGATTGCGCCGAGAAACTCCCCCAATCCTAGTATCAGTTATGTTGTGGGTGTAAATCACGCCACTGAGCTTTTTTCCATTATAGAACCTGAAGGAATATCAGCAAGCAGGGTTAAAGCAGTTTCACAGCAAGACGATCTCACTCTTTGGTGAGGTACCCGCCAATCATTCGCAGGATATCGACATCCGAGAAATCCTCTCTTGAATCATCAAAGCCAGGCGTGTCCATCAACGTCACCTTGCGACCATTCGAGTTGAGATATTCGGCACAACCGATCTCACTAGTCTCAGAATGAAGGCTGTG
Source organism: Tricholoma sp. MG77 (assembly GCA_003314665.1). Classification (NCBI taxonomy): domain Eukaryota; kingdom Fungi; phylum Basidiomycota; class Agaricomycetes; order Agaricales; family Tricholomataceae; genus Tricholoma; species Tricholoma sp. MG77. Next base: position 11,077 of record QMFE01045367.1, on the reverse strand, counting down.
TCCCACCACGATGTTTCGGTCGCCAGTGACTAGACGTATAAACTAAAGACTCTTGTTTAATATGATTTATATGATATATGTAATGATCACGACTTACTGATGATTTCCCTGTCCCGGTGGGGCCCATGACGCTACAAAATAGTCACACAGGATATTCATTCGCAGAATGTGCAGGGCGCACGCAATTGTGGCATTTTGAGGAGCACTGGGATAGTCATAAGGTGGAGGAGAACTGTGAAAGCTGGTCATGCTAAGATATGTAAGTCAGATAGGTAATTACGCACAAGACATGGGGACATTGTGATTCTTATATCCAGATTATTGCGCGGCGGAATTAGCACGAACAGCATGACATAGGACCTAGCGCCAGTTGTCCTCGTGCATCATAGAGAAGATATATCTGCCTGACCTGTCAAACTTTTATGATTCCTTTTGGCGCCCAGAACGAAATAGAGATGATCTACCCAAATCATCCATCGAAGATTTCAGGCGTTTCTCTGACTGTAAATCGGAGTAATTACATACTACGTTCTGCAGACGTTCTGCGCAAGCGTGTCGGAACCAAACATGTGTAAAGATATGCATGCCAAATCTGGATTCCAAGGCTGCCATACGTACTGTCCAACTTAGAGTCTTCGCCGACAGAGTTGCCTGATAGCTCAGCCATTTTTCTGCTAATGAATCGCATTCTGATACTGGCCACAATTTACTGCAGGAACTTCCTGTTCTGAGCATTCTTAAGCCGTTATCAACAACTATTGGCGCACGCGACTCTAGCTTCAAGTTCAAAAATTACTATCGTGATGGGGAATGTACCTTCTGGCTCTACATTGACGCGCACTACCGGAGCATTAGACTCTTTTGTAGCAGAGCTCGGAGCGGACGTCATCTACGAAAAAAGGTACAGTGGCAACCTCAGACCTTTTCGCCCATTTTGTCATGTGCTTCTTACGATAGTATTGGATCTGCTCGTTTCCTCAAAACTGTGAAGTGCCGACACCGCAATGGATACTTGGTCATCAAGGTTTTCATTAAGCCCGATCCTGGATTGTCTTTACGGTCTTACTTGCGAAGGTTAAAGAGTGAATTTTTTTGGCCGCCTTTTTTTGCATTCAGAGTTGACAAACACTTCGGTGCAGTTGACAGGGAGTCCTTGGGCGATATAGCAAATGTATACAACTATCAGGCATTTGTAGAGACCGACAAAGCAGGATATATTATTCGGCAGTGGATAGCGAGTAACCTTTATGATCGCATAAGGTTTGTGAAGAATTTCTTGTGTATCATTTTGCTTATAGATGTTTTTGCAAGTACCCGGCCTTTCTTGAGCATGATTGAGAAGAGGTGGATTGCATTCCAACTTCTGAATGGTCTGCGCGACACTCGCAACCGTAAAATCTCCCATGGGGATATTAAATCAGAAAATATTCTCGTGACATCTTGGAACTGGGTGCACTTATCCGACTTTGCATCCTATAAACCAACGTATCTCCCGCTTGATGATCCAGCAGATTTCTCGTTCTTCTTCGATACTTCCGGCCGACGTACCTGTTACATTGCACCAGAGAGATTCTATACTGCAGCCTCTCATCCAGAAGTCAACGCCAAGAAGTCGCGAATTGCGTCTGAAGAGGGCGAATGGAAGCGAGATGGAAAGGTGACGGAGGCAATGGACTGCTTCAGTGTTGGATGTGTCATTGCAGAGCTCTTCTTGGAAGGCGCGCCACTTTTCACGCTCAGCCAGCTGTACAAGTACCGAGAAGGGGAATACAACGTGGATCCTCATCTTGCTGCTATTGAGGACGAAGGTGTCCGAGTGAGCGTTCCTTCTTCTGATATCCTATCACAGCTTATTATGGGCAGTAGAACTTAATCAAGCAAATGATCGAACTTGATTCAACCATGCGCCCGACTTTCGATACGCTTCTACACACCTCTCGCGGTTCTGTCTTTCCAGAATCATTCTACTCCTTCCTCTACAATTATGTCTCTTCTATCAATGATCTCCCTCGCAGCACACCTTTCACAACAACCTTGCCTCAGACAGCTACCTCACTGTCCGCCCAGACCTCCGTTGCTCCATCGGCGTCCGGATCTACCATTCGACCTGGCTCCTCTTTAGGACATAGTGCAGCCAATGTAACTGCTACTGAAAATACGATAGAGAGCTTCCCGAGTGATTCTGATCACAGGTTGGAGAAGCTCTGGGCAGATTATGAAAGTGTCGAGCCGTATCTTGGTCCGGATACGATAGAGGAGACCGTGATGAATGTGAAACTGGAGTATGCTTCGAGTTCGACAGGGGTCTCCAGACCCTTCCAGGTGAGGTTTTTGAATTGGATGACGACCGTGATGTTTTAATCGATTTATAGGATATCCTCCCCGTCGAATTATACATTCCAAATCGGGATTCTAAACTGCAAACTGACTCGCAGAAAAGATCTCGTGCTGCCTCCGAAGGTCAGTTGTCGCGTGCTACCTCTCCCCACTCTACGGATAAATGATTATTTCAGATGGACCTGCACTCATTATTCTGGCTCTCGTAACCGCCAATATCCGAAACTGCTCTCTTCCAAGTTCCAAGTTGCGCGCGTTAGACGTATTCCTTGCCCTCTCCTGCCATCTCACGGACGAAGCGAAAGTCGACCGCATGGTGCCGTACATCGTCGAACTGCTCCACGACGATGCTGCCACAGTGCGATCCGCCGCTCTTCGGACATTAATGCAAGTGGTGGGTTTCCATCTTTTTTTTTCCCCGCCCTGCTGTATTTCCCTAATGGACCGGAGAATTTAGCTCATGCTGGTGACTGTTATCACACCCTCTAATGCTGCGATCTTCCCGGAATATGTCATTCCGAACATCAAGTATCTGGTGCAGGATCCCGAGGTGTCTGTGAGGTGTACTTACGCGCAGTGTATCGTTCAACTAGCGGACACAGCTGTTCGATATCTCGAAATGGGACAGGCGCTGAAGGCGCATGGAATGTTCAAGCTATCGACTGATACGCAAGAGTACGATCAGGGGCATTTTGAGGTCGGTGTGCTCTGGAAAGCATCAGTACATACCTTGTTGATATCTGTTTTTCTCATTTAAAGGTCTCTTACGATGCCAGTATGGCAGAACTACAGAATGGCATTCAAGAGCAGTTGTCTGCACTGCTCATGGATCCCTCAAGCATGGTCAAGCGCGCAGTTCTGCATGACATTTCGTCGTTGTGCATTTTCCTTGGACGACAGAAGACGAACGACGTCCTTTTGAGCCATATGATCACATACCTCAATGACAGGGATTGGCTCCTACGGCATGCATTCTTTGAGAGCATCGTAGATGTTGCAGCATGTGCCGGTGGACGAAGCCTAGAAGAGTATATTTTGCCGCTTATGATTCAAGCCTTGTCAGGTACGAGCCAGTGAAGCATGGCTGTTTTATGTAATCATGACACTTATCTGATGTGAATTAGATGTGGAGGAGACAGTGGTAGCGAAAGTACTAGCGACATTGACCAGTCTGTGCGAGCTGGGATTATTTCAGAAGATGCGAATATGGGAACTGATGAGTGCAACGCTCGGCTTTTTGTATCATCCTAACGTATGGATCCGGCAAGGTAGCGTCTTCTAGGCAAATTTTATTTTTGCTTTGCTGATGTGATCCACAGGTGCCACAGCTTTCATCTCTGCAGCAGCGCAACATCTACCCCCAACTGATGTTTGGTGTATACTATATCCGTCATTACGGCATTTCCTCAAGTGCGATGTAACAGTTATTGAAGAGCAGAGTTTACTTCATGCTATGAAACCCCCAGTATGTCATTTTCCTGCTTTCTACGTAATAGGTTTATTGTTACTCATACAACGCAACGTCGTAGCTTCCAAGGCAAATTCTCGATGCAGCTGTACAATGGGCAATGAAGGCAGACAAAAGCGGTTTTTGGCGAGGGCATCGACGGACCGGTAGTTCGTCAAAGATAGAATCGCCCCGCGAAAGTGTGATTGCCATTCGCAGGGCTAGTCCCACGATTGCAAGGAACAATAAGTCTGAAGAGTAAGTTGATCGAGTCATTGAACTTCCCTGATCTCATATTTCATGGATTGATGTATATTTTAGGGATGAACTACACTTAACTAAGTTGCGGCAGCTTGGGATGACGTCAGCTGAGGAAACTAAGCTGATGGCTATGAGAGATTATGTTCTCAAATTGGCTAATGCAACATCAAGGTACGCGAATCCCGCTTGAAATATACAAAATGCTAATGACATTACAACAGCTTTGCATCTCGTCTTAACTATGAACCAGAGGCAGGGAAAAACCTCAAGGTCATTGGAGACATCGAGCTCCAAAAGCTAGGTGTAGTACCTGTGACTGTATTCCTCAAAACCCGCTCCTCAGAATTCACGCCAAATTCATCCCGGTTCCACTTGGCCAGACGATCAACTTATGACAGCGCTGGTGGCCGGACATCCATACACAGTCCCATGTGGGGTATGAACAGGGTCTCCAGCACCAATGCTGACCAAAGCAGTGCAGGTACGAGCACAGGCACGCCGTTCGAAGATTTGCGTCGTAGACTTGCTTCAATCAATGGATCTACATCCTCGATAGCTGCTGGCCAACCACAACCTCCACGGGGTGTTAAGACAAACACCTTATCCCTTACAGCAGCCTCAACATCCTCTACTCATCGTGATTCAATCCACAGTCTTCCTGTACCCTCAGCTTCAACGCTAGACCGGCCAAGCAGTCCCACGGAATCTGTTCTGTCGACAACAAACTCCGCGACCTTCCGGCCGTTAAGCATGCTTCAGGTTGGGGGTGATGGGCAAAAGGCTGCGCCCGCCGTTGGGTCTTCTAAGACGAATGCAACCGGTGTGCTTGAGGCACACTCAAAGCTGTGGTCAGCGGAGGATTCACCTGACTTATCAGGGAGATCATCACCAATGTCTATGTCAAATACCTTAAGAGGAAGTCAACGACAACGCATTCCATCGGTTTTGCCGATATCCACCTATGGTATGTACGTCTTTTTCATAGAGGATCACCAAGATTAATTGGTTTTCTTGTTATCAAGATGGTCAGGAACCTGGCATTAGTAATCTTTTAGAAAACCTTTACTTGGACAACAACCGTGAACTGCAACATGACTTTGGGCCAAAAGTGCATGAAGGACCTGTACGACGGCGTAATCCTGTTCGTCACTCTTTTGCACACCGCGATGGGACTCCACGACAGACGGAAGCAACGCTAATCGCGCATCTAACATCACATTCAGAAGCGGTGACTGGGCTGGCAGTGTCACCCGACCACATGTTTTTCGTGTCATCATCGGACGACAAGACCGTAAAGGTGTGGGATACTGCCCGGCTGGAGCGTAACGTGACGAGTAAGCCGAGGCATACATATGGCCAGCATTATGCAAGGGTGAAATGTATATGTGTGTTGGAGGGTGTGCACTGTTTTGCTAGTGCAGCGGAGGATGGAAGCTTGCATGTGGTGCGGGTGCATGTCGCGCAAGGTGGGACACTCCCGAAGTATACCAAGTTGCAAGTTGTAAGGGAACATCGAATGGAGACAGTGGGAGAGTATATCACATGCATGTTGCATTACAACACAGGTATGTACAGATCTTGTCGGTCTCCAGTGGTCGATTGAATGCCGGGGTTTTCAATCTAGAAACCTCGTCGAATCTTGTGTATGCCACAACCCACTCCGTCATCACACTCTTGGATCTTCGCAAGATGCAGGTGTTACAAACCATGGAAAATCCACGACATTATGGACCCATCACTTGCATATGTATCGACCGCAAACACTCGTGGATTGTCGTTGGCACATCAACAGGGGTGTTGACCCTATGGGACCGTCGCTTTGGGCTTCTCCTGAAGAGCTGGCATGTCGGTGTTGCGTCCACTGGCCGATCAGTACGGATACATCAATGTGTCGTGCACCCATCGAAGGGAAGAGGTAAGTGGGTAATGGTGGCTGTTGAGGCATCGAAGCGGACGACGGACCGCTCGTATACGAACCTAGTGGAGGTGTGGGATATCGAAAATTCGGTGCTCATGGAGACGTTTGTCACACGGACAGGGTTAACATCTGACGCGCTTCCAGAACCGCATGAGCTCATGGGGGTGGATTCCGATACGAGCCCGGCAGCAGCAATTGCTGCGCTTGTGCGATCGCGGCAGCAGTCTGCGTATGATGCCCGACCACCCATCATGTCGTCCTCCACGGATGAGTTGTTGCCTGCTCCGGCCCCTGATGTCCGTGCCCTCGTCGTAGGCCTTGATTTTGGTGGCCAGTCGACAGTGCACAGGTCCGATTTTGGGGAATTGGTGATTGAGACAGGGGTTTCGACTGTGAGAACAGCTGGGCGTGGATTTATGATCAGTGGGTCAGAGGACCGGAAGATGCGGTTATGGGATCTGGGCAAGCTGGAGCGTACAACTGTGTTGAGTGGGTTGACGGAGAACGAAAAGCCATCATATCAGTATGTCCTTGTATTCACAGTCCTGATTATTATCATCTGATGGTAGTTTGCGTAGTACATCAAGCACGGGGACAGCGTCGACATATGTGGAAACGTGGCCTTCGTTATCGAACGCTGGTCGGAGTAACCTTCCTCCTCAGCGCATGTCGTTGATTACACACCACCAGCAGAATCTACTTCGGTCACATCAGGATGTGGTTACAGCTTTGGCATGTATTGATGCTCCGTTCCGAGGTGGCATTGTAAGTGGTGATCGTGCAGGAGTGATCAAGGTATGGCGGGTAGAACAGGGGGACTGATTTAGAGACTATATTATTTGTCCTGGTCTCCAGTGGACTACTATGATATAAGTACCCTGCATATAGTAATAGTAATCTGTTGGTAGAATAAATCACTTTACACCGTTAGTTTCCTGTAATCAGACCATAAATTTGAACACGCTCATGAAGCCACGGTTCAAGTTGATGGAAACGATGAATGTGACCAGTGGGCCGCCTGTCCTCCGGACTCCTGCCACCACCCCTGGTGACCGAGCGTTTCACTCGACGTCCGAGTCGACACTGCACCTCATGTTTATAAACAGGTTCTCCGGTTTGGTTGCCAGTAGAAAGCATGTTCAGATGTATCTACGCCGCATGGCGTGACTGATACTCCGAACTTAGCGATATCATAGTTGGCTTCAAGTTTATTTGCCAGATGCACTACCAGACCCGGGCGCAGCTCGACTCGAAACGCAATTGTGCATCCTCGAGTTTCAGGCGGCTGGCTGGAAGTTTCCCTGCCAAACTGCATCTCAACCTGTCCGAGTCCATTTGTCCAGTTTTCTTGCAATAGCTCAATCTCTATCATGCATGCAGAACTGTGATTCTCTGATACAGCTAAACTTGATTTGATGGCACGTACTGCCGTTTATGCCTGCTTTATGTTTCGTACCCATTGGACCTGATCTAGTTTTCTTCCAACAGCTCCGATGAGTCGTGGTATGGAAGCGGCGGTGTACTAACGCACGCTCTATTCGATCGATCATGCGGCTTGGTAGACGTGAGTAGTCATAGCGGACCGTTCCCGGTTTTTGTTTCGTTATTTATGGTACCCTTCCAGATGTTAGACGTGACTTTTGTAGTGAGTCGTTGATCCAAGGAATGATCCATCCTGGTCCAGGACCATCCATGGATTCTCAACGACCGCAGGTTGCTACTTCCTCCACATACACATATCTCTAACCCATCTGTATGTGATTTCTTCGCCTGACATCAAAAATGTCTTATTCAAGGTTCAGATTCGGTCACCTTTATCAACTCTTTCTCTTCCAATGATCAGGGAACCACGGAGATCTCCACCTGCATGGAGCGACGTTGTAGTGGCTTGGTATGCTGTCGATATAGGTGTGCTTCCGTGTGGCTCATCTTTCTTTTCTCGTTTCACTACGCCGTGCAAACCATGCTTTTATTCTTCATCTATCGATCCGCAGCTGACTTGCAAGATGGCAGAACCATTAATTTTCTTATACAGTTCAGTTCGGACTAAAAATGACCCTTCCGTCGCGTAAACAATCCTTTGCCAGTGTCATACTTATGGACAAGCGAGGTTTTGACTAGCGGCCATCAAATATCAATAATCGCTTCCGAGTCTAGCGATGTGAACCTCCCCAGCCATTTTTTCATCCCATCTACTACGGGTAACCTCCTTTCTGGGCACTAAGGCGCTTGGTTCGAACATACATCACCACATACCTGGGCCTTCCTGTGCTGGATGATCACGTTCTCGTGCAGATTAGATAGCCTCATCATCGAAGCTCGCCGAAGTTTGCTGTCCGTCCTACTAGCATCGAGTGAAGATCGTTTCACCTGAGCGGGACAACGGTCCACATCTTTAATTGTAGGTTAGATGGGGAAAATGATCTGGCAATTCATTGGCTTGAATATGCCCGAACAGATCACTGCCAAATTACTGTGCTGAATCCTTGAAACTCGAAGGCGGCTGGGAGTCGCTCAATTATCTAAATGAGATAACGGACCACTGCCAGTAGACTCCGGAGTTTGAATTTACTGTAATATGAAAAACACCTGGAATATTGATCTTCGATAGATGATTGACGGTGCCAGGTATCATAACACCATCTCAGCATGTTTCAGTAGCCGACAGCATGGCCAGCCTCCTGTGTTGCAAGCTGCAGGCTGCTCTAATACAAGGTGGCGCTGTGACGTATAAGAGTAGCAATGCGTGCCTTATAGGTAATTTGAGTTTAAGTTATCTACTAATATCTGCCTCGACTTACTCGCAATTTCAGCATGCCAAGATTTGGCTATTGTTCTTCATCGGTTCACAATCCAGAAGATGCCATGATCGCGTACGCTCGAATTCACTGTTTTGAACTTGAAGAATATTCATAACTATACTGTAGTGTCATGGGACCTACCGGAACAGGAAAATCTTCAGTGAGTCGAGATTATGATCGAATGTCAAAGATATCACATTGAGCGTTTGACTATAGTTTATACGGCTGGTTACCGGTAACGAAGGTATCGTGGTGGGCCATGGTCTTGAATCTGAGACTAGCGAAATCAATTACGCCGAATACTTCACTTCGGGTGGTCGCAAGGTGACGTTGGTGGACACTCCTGGCTTCGATGATTCAAGGGAGGATATATCGGATGTTGATATTCTACGCATGATCAGCGAGCACCTCACCAAAGAGTAGGATTATTCTACTGATAAATTACCTTTACTATCTTTGCTGATATTTTGCTGAGGTTCTACCATGGAAAGAGACTCTATGGTGTGATTTATACCCACAATATAGCCAACACCAGGATGAGAGGGGTTTCTCGACGCAATCTCAAGATGTTCAGACACCTCATTGGTACTGATTCTCTCAAGAACGTTCTCATTGTCACTACTTTGTGGGGATCTGTCGACAAAACTGTCGGTGAAAGGCGTGAAGCAGAGCTCAAGTCCGAGGACACACTGTTTAAACCTCTCATCGACGCGGGAGCCCGACTCGTCCGCCATGACCTTGGCTCTAAATCGGCCAGCAGAATTATTGACACTCTCCTTGGGAATACGCCGAAAGAACTGCTTGTACAGACAGAGCTGAGCAACGGGATAAGCCTTGCGAGAACGACGGCGGGAGCTGAGCTCTCCGCGGACCTCGATCACTTTGTTGAGAGGGACAGAAGAAAGTCGCGGGATCTTCAGCAGGAGGTGGATGATGCTTTCGAGGAGGGGGACATGGAGCTGGTGGCAGAGTTGAAGAGGGAACTGGCGAAATTGAAGCGTAGGATCCATAGTCGGGAAGAAGACAAGGAAAAGCTGGCAACAACATATTATGGCACCTATGGCGCGGGACCTGTGGTTGGAGCGCTCGTCGAGTATCATGCAACAACGGCTCAGGAGATGAAGAAAGCGGGGAATGCTGTTGGCATTGTTGGTGGTACGATAGGAGTGGGCCTTCTAACTCTTAGAAGGGTGATTAAGATGTGCATCGGCGTTGGGCCCGAGACGGAAATTTCCGCTCAAGTTTCTAGTCTTGCAGAAGACACTGAATATGCGGCTAGAGGCAAGTGTTTCAAAAAGCTTAGAGCCCTTACCTGGGTGGCGATAGGCGCCGCAGTTGTTCTGATTGTGGATGCCAATGCAAGAACCTGGATCTTCAAGTTCGAGGCCTTGCAAAAGATGTTTGCCAACGACCTGATGTAGTTTCTAGGTCTAAACATATGATGATGATGCTATAACCGGCGACCCGCATTTATATGTCAATGTGTAACATTATGCATTACTCACCATGGTATTTATTCCTAAATGTAGTACTATGTCACGTGACCCATTGTGATTTATTTTATGAGAACGTGACTTGGATCGATATGGTTGTCGAAAAGCTGACTCGCCGAGTTCAGCAGATTATCACTCCGTTCATTCGTCACAGATTATTCGTCCCTCCCTCATCCAGGATCTATTCTCCTCTCCTATCAAGGGCGATGGCAATGGTTCATCCAGTCGCTTTTTCTTCTCACCCAGCCCAGCTGCCAGCTCTTGACAGCCCTCATCCACAGAACGGTCCAACAGCAAAAGGAAAGAAACCAAAAGCTGTGGATGGGTCCGCATACCCTCTAGAAGTGCGCCTTGTGGGTTATAACATGCTATAGAGACTTGATGTTGCAGACAGATGCAACCTCGTCCTGCCTTCTTTGACCATCGCATCAAGATGTTTGAGCAACTGAAGGCAGAATTTGATGAATATGTAAAGGGTACATTTCTGTGTTAGTTAAACTACGTTGTCCATTGATCTAATTTACAGCACAAACACGGGAGGATATTGTCGTCACCATGCCTGACGGGTCAGAACGCAAAGGCAAAAGTTGGGAGACGAGCCCGATGAGCATCGCACAAGAAGTTTCGAAGAGCTTGGCTGATCGAGTTGTTATCGCGAAGGTATATACTGTTTATCTGACGTGCAGCATGTACGGGACCTACAATAATTTCTTTCAGGTAGATGGCGAACTGTGGGATTTAGAGAGATCTTTCGAAAAGTCTTGCAAACTAGAGTTACTAGACTTCGAGCACCCAGAAGGTTCGACTTGTTGACCTATTT
>QMFE01045357.1:0-16372 GCA_003314665.1 Tricholoma sp. MG77 | reverse complement strand
CTGGCTTAATCAGAGCCGAGAGGAGGTAGTCTAGGAGTTCAGGTATGTACAGCACCCCGAGCATCGCTGTGCCTGGATTGTTTGCAGTTTGAGTAACAAAATTTGTAGCTTCATCGAATTCAGGGGGTTTGGAAGAGAGGGTGCAGTTGGAAGTACGTGGGGGCGTACAAGGAGCCAACTGCGTTCCTCCATGGTATCAGGATCGGCCCAAGACCAGGATCATTCTTCCGTTCGTTGCACCTTTCAAGGACACAGGCAAAAACTGTGCATTCCGCCCATGCATATCGAAGTATGTATAGTCCAGACAATACAGCAGTCCGAACCCGTCCGAACCCGTAGCGGCGATAATCTGATCCTTCTCCATAAAGAGACTCGTAGACGGATTGAGGAGTAGAGTTCGTGAAGCCACAGAGGGATAGACATGTACGGTGAAGGCAGACTGTACGGCTGGTTTGATTGGTCATGTCTACCTAATTGATAAGAATTGATAAATAGCTCCCGTCGCTGTTTACCGTAGATCAGCCTCTTCGTACTTAGGGATCATGCACCATGGATCCGAAACGTATTCTGGCGATGAGGAGTACTAGTTTAGACAAAGCCAGTCATCCCAACACTTTCCATTCTCCCGAGAGATACGTATGATCTCGCTGATCTCTTTGGTAGGAACCGGAAACCCGGATTGCGCCATGTAGCATTAGGGTCGTTCACAGTAGCGTTTTCGAGGCTGATTTCGACCTGATTTCAGCTCTGATTTCGTTTCTGATTTCGCCGTTTTGTCCATCACGTGATGGAACGGCAACTCGGCATCATCAGTCTGGCCATCAAAAAAAAAACCTCGCCACGTTGACAATCACTGCGCCAAGATGCCTTCGTCATCGAGAACAACGACGACGAGAGCTAAAATTCTCTAACCCTTCGCTGCCTTATTGCTGGCATTAGTCTACATATCAAATATCTTCACAATATCCAAGTTACAACAAAATCCCTTACATCGTGCTCCGAAAATGACACCCGCCACTATGTGCGGGATAGGCAGCGTCATCCTCAACGACGAGCGGGCGCGGAGCACGCACGCAGATGTGGGTTCCTTTTCGAACTCCGAAACCTGATTTCGCCGTGGGATTACACCACGTGATGATCAAAATGGCGACGAAATCAGAGTCGAAATCAGCCTCGAAAACGCTACTGTGAACGACCCTATTCCCAGGCGGCCAAACCGTCGATTTCACCAGTCCGATGCCCAACGAAATCGTGCCATCCAACGTACGCATCTACTAGCGGGCCAGAGCTAGAAGCGGCAGGAACTGTGAACAAGCAATTCGGCGGAGAGTGTCCGATTCGAGAATACACCAGAGCCCGCAAAAAGACCGTAAAGAGTTGGTAACATGGGTTGAACATGGCCAATGATTTATATAGGTTTGCGAATATGTAACCATTGTGACTAGCACAGTCGAGGCGAGTTCCGAAGGAATCTTTTCGCGGAGATACCTTGCAGTCGATTTGAACTTGGGATGTGCAAAGCATCGTCCAGCACGTCTGCTGTATACGCCTCTCTTACGAAAGGCTGATAGCGCAAGGATGAATTTTAGGATTTGACTCGGATGTTTTGATTTCCTTTTGCACGAGTTGCCTTTGTACAAATATGTTTCTCAGGTGTTTGACCCCATCATGATATACAAATGGCGGGAAGTGCACGGATCGATTTTTTTCACTGAGATTCCATTTGCGAATTTCGGATTTCAGTCTTATTCAGGTTGCGGGCCCTCATCGTATATGGCTTTTCTGCTGATCCTATTACATTTGCCTGTAGCAGCGTGCTACTTATTCCATGGTGGCACATCAAATAGAACGGAGTGCATGCCGGAGCACCACTGCACTGGTGAGCGTGTTTTGGTAACGCATCACGTGATGTATATATAGAGCCAAATAACATGTGACGGCGTTTGTTGATCATTTTGGAAGCAACAATGACAACGCCAACGACAACAACAACACCAACACGAAGCTAGGTACACCTCCCGAGCTCGTCAGTAAGTTTTCATTTCTTTTACTATTGCTTATTTTTACCGACTATTAATCTATGAACGGAGCAGGGCCAAACGACGACAAAACTGTGACCCCTCCCCTCCGTTGCCTGCAACAAAGGGGCAGGGCAGGGGCGTGAGGAGCAACCGGGGAGCTTTTCTTTTGTTGTTTTCTTTTACTTATTTTTACATTCTTTCTACATAACTAGGAGGGGCAAGAGACGGCGGGAGGAACACTAGCGCAGGCCCTAGGGAACGCGGGGAAGTACCGGGGAGAGCACCGGCTGGACAGGGGAATTGAGCAGGTCAACGACGACACAACCTGGGGAGGGCCAATGACGACGATGGGACTGATTGCGCTGGGAGACGGGGACCAACACCGGCAAGACCAACGACAAGGGGGAGCCACCACCAGCAATTCCAGGCCTCAATGCAACGGGGAACCACTGTCAATGAGGAGAGACCAGCAACGGCAAGGGGCGCGATCACGGGCAGCCACCCCATGGTAACAAGCGCCAAAGGGAGCCACCAGCAGCGCCAACGCCCCCGTGCAATCCACAGCCCGCTCCACTGGCATATAATTTAATACTTTAATACTACACGTATTTAAATAATAGTCATTTATATCGTGTTTGAAGTAGGATTTTTGCATGTCAACCGCAGTAAGTCACAGCATAATGGTAAGTCCGAGTCCATATAAAAATCAATCTGTGCACTTCCCACATGAGGTCAAACACCTGAGAAACATTTGCACAAAGGCAACTCCTGCAAACGGAAATCAAAACATTCGAGTCAAACCCTCCTTGCGCTATCCGCCTTTCGTACTCTCTGTACACAAAAAAGAAATTGTGCAAAACAGCGGCAGATCTGGTGGTTCATGTACGCATTCCGATTAAACCCATTCAATTCGGCACCGAAGCTAGATCAGGAAAAGTTGTTCCACTGGCAGGTTGTTCCTTGAACCAAATTATTGACTTCTGATGGAATTGACCAAAATGTTTTACAAGCTGGCGAGGTCATTTTTAAGGAATACCATACAGTGTCTAGACCTTGGAAACATTCACTACAATGCCATGTTTCACGGCGCGGCTGTACGGACAAACCTATCAGATTTATAAAGATCAGCCGCAAGCGCACATTATACAAGAAATGCGCACCTCATGTGCGGCTTTGATAACATCCTCGTCCACTCCCTCAATCTTGATATCAACCGCCAGTCCAAATCCAGGCATCTCTTTCGGCTCCCCGAGGTGCACGCTGGTGTGCACCACTGCTTTCCTTGCACTATCACCCTTACCCATTTTGCCTGCAACTAGTTGAATGGCTCCAAGGAAACAGGCTTGAAGGTAGCAGCAACGGAGGTGAGATTAAGACAAGCAGTGAGGGAACTTCACGAACAAGCATATCCCATTGCAAAGAGTTGCTCAGGATTTTCACCTTTCCCAGTCCCACCTAACGCTTTTGGCGGAGCAAGTTTCAACTCCAGTCCGTCCGATTTCACTTCCCCAGCACGTCCCTGCCCCTTAGCGGTTGCATGAGCGGTGTACTATGGTGCGCTTAGTTCTGAGAAGGTATCGAAAATTTATCGATGCTGACTTACTTTGTGGTCTTTGAGCGTGACTAGCGTCCTCTTGGAGAAGTGATTTACGGCTCTACCACTGGCAGCAGGAACAGTGACACTGCGAATGGGCGAATTTCTGAAGGCCGAACGCGTTGCGATGTTCAACATGATAGTTGTGGCCAAGTTATTTTTATGTACCCTGGGCTTGTACTTTACGTGTCAGCCAGCTGTTAAGTCTGGCGTTGAACGTTGCTGAGATCGTGGACAACTTTCTGTTATTTTCGTTTCAGTGTTTAGGTTGGACTCTGACGCCAAACATGTTGTTGATCGCTATCCTTCCACGACAATGGTGCTTGTACTCATAATTGGTGATCTCCACATCCCACACAGGACACACGATCTGCCTTCAAAGTTTAAGAAGCTTCTTGTGCCAGGGAAGATCCAGCAAATTTTATGTACTGGCAATGTTTGTGACAAGGAGACGTACGAGTGGTTCAGGACGATTTCACCGGACGTACACATTGTCAAGGGGGACTATGATGAGGTCTGTGCGGACTTCGCTCAAGAGTCATATTTCTCAAAGTTATTGGCAGAGTTCAGCCTTCCCGGTGTCGATGACTGTTGTACATAGCCCAATCAAAATCGGTGTCATACATGGACACCAATGCATACCAAACGGAGACCTTGACTCCCTCAACTCAATAGCACGGCAGATGGACGTGGATGTTCTGATATCTGGGCACACCCATACGTCAGTCATCTCTATCTCCGGTACTTCCTGACTTGACTGGGACTGTAGGTTCCAGGCCATTGAATATGACAGTAAATTTTTTGTAAACCCCGGAAGTGCTACTGGTGCTTGGACGGGCGCAAGCAACGGGTGAGTGCGCCGCCGGAATGTCCTGATGTCACTTACACACTCGCTTTATTCCTTGATCAGTGACCCAACGCCTTCCTTCGCATTGATGGACATCCAAGGATCTGTTGTTGTCACATATGTCTACCAGTTGATCGAAGGCGAGGTGAGGGTGGAGAAGATTGAGTGGAGGAAAGAACAGGAACCTGTGATTGGCGTTCCCAGGAGCATGGTTATGCCACAGAACATACCAAACCCGTCACCAGGCAGCCCGCAGGGTAGCTCAGTGTGGTGATCCGGGAGTCTATTTGGAGAGCTTGCGTTCGATGACGTATCGTTATGCCTGCTTCTTGTAATTATCAAGCTCATCTACTCTTTTCTTCTGCTGCATGAGGAGGTGAACGGGGTCAACAGGCGTGTCTCCTATCTTTTATCGAATCACCTTGTTCTGATTCATACCCAGACCCGCCTGTATGGCCCCAAATTGCACGGGTGGCGTTCTTGACGTTCTATGGTCCAATTTCTCTGTCGCCCTTGAACCAAGAAAGGTCTAATCGAGATCTTGTCTACCTTGGCCCACAACTGCGGGTTGCCGATGTGCTGGACCACAAACGGTGCGAGTTCGTATGGCTTCTCAACTTGAACGAACATAAAACTTGCCTTCAAATGATCAATTAAGATGTATACTGTTATCTTCTTAAAATATTGCTTCTGCGGTAGGATATAAACTAGAGGCGAGAAGTGGCTTAGCTGATTTCTTTCTTCCATCATGTCTCCATCTCTGAAATCCAATCCACGCACCGATGCTCAAGGAACCTGATGACATCCCTTCGCAGTCGATTCAACCGCTTTATTCCAGCAACGCCTTTCAAGATTTATGAGATGAAGGATCACCCTCTCCACCGCTGTCTCTCCATGGTGCTTCGGTGAGTACTAGACTTTCTTCAGAACGGGATCTGCTGTCAACCCCGCCAACTCGTGGCGTACCCTACTAATGAGATACTTTCTCGACATCGGAGCAGACTTTTCTTCAATCAAACATCGATTTCTCTTGTACCTGGTAATGCCTCGCCCCGACTCGTAGTGCATCTGGCTTATCCAGTTTCAGTGGTAGGTGCAGTTATATTCTTGAAGCGCAGTTGATCTGAAGAATAGTAACAGTAGATAGTTATGATATTCATCCCTCCGACACAACATGGTTTAACCGAACGGGCCATCTTCTCTTCTGCGGATTTCGGTATTGGGGTTTCCTACTAAAGCAGTTGATGTATGTACATCTGTTCATTTTACACTTTTCTGCTAACCACATCTACACTCGGCACCAATTATCCTCAAGATATGTAGCTCGGACTTGGGCTTCCACGGGCCCGCTAAGCGACCTGCTCTCTCCAATTCCCAAACGAGCTTCGGTTACACCCTGCGATTTTCGGATAGCGCTACCATCATCGTCCAAAACAAAATATGATGCCAAGTCCGTCCGTCCGTTCCTACCCACTCACAAGACGACTGTTTGCTAATTGTTTCCCTCGGAACTCTTGTTGTCTGCTAATAGTTTGGTGTCTCTTTTCTTGCTTCTTGGGCTCCTTCAGTCTCTCCCTGCTGTTCTCTTGCTAAGCAAATCGTTCGAATGTCCGGAGTCTTCCCCTCACATCTAGCGTCTCCTCTGTGTCCATGCTTCTTTGCTACTCTCTATCGATGTGTTGTTTTGCTGGTGTGCTAGCTTGAACTCCTGCCTCGTAGCACAAAGTTGTTCCAGTGCCTTGGCTCACGTCTTACACAGTGTTTGACAGTGGATACAATGGGTTTCGACTTGTTCCGCTTCAATTTTCCGTCGAGAGATACAGTGATAATATAGATTTGGTTACATTGACACCTTCGAACTGTTTCAATTTATGCATTTATCTGACGTGCATGCCGATGCTGTTCCGCACGCCCGTCGAACGAATAAGCATGTCCCTCTGCCTCCCGAGGTGCAAATTGCGGCTGATTCTAAACTGACAATATACATATGCAAGGTTGCGATTTACACGATTTCCAACTTAACACGCAAAACGACTGGCCTTCCATATAAAGTGACATCCCCAAGAGCTTGACTGTCTGTCATGTCATCAAACCATGCTTTATAAAATGATACAATGCACTTCATTTGTCTTATGAGACGAGAAACCCATGACCACTGCCTCTGTCATGCTACAAATCAAACGAGTCTTGCAGAAAAATGAAAAATCGATTCTTCACAATGCAGCCTTCAGCCAAGCTTTGTCAACTCCATCCGCCGCAGCCAAGTACCCCATCAAATCGCTGGTCAAGAACTCGCTTGGCCACTGCTTCCTCATTTGCGCCCTCAAATACTCCGCCGCTACTTGTACGTGCTCCTCTGTTACGCCAGGCACTAGCTTCTTAATGCCCGGGGAGAGTTCATTGATGAGCGCATCGATGTACTCGACGGTGACGGGATGCCCCGACTCGAGTCGGGAGCCGTACTTCACCCACTGCCACAACTGCACGCGCGTGATCTCTGCGGTCGCGGCGTCCTCCATCAGGTAGTTAAGGGGAATGCAACCGTTCCCCCCAATCCAGGCGGAAGTATACGCAAGGGCAGTGGCAACGTTCTCACGCACGCCATCGACGGTGATTGCCCCCGGCACGGAAGTGTTGAGGAGGTCGGCAGCGGCAACTTTGACGTCTTGGCGGAGACGGTGGTACTACATCATACGCATGTCACCTTAGGGAGGCAAGCAGTAAGAACGGCAGAAATACCTGGTTGGGCCCGAGCATATGCTCGTCAAAGACCCGGCGAGCAATTGGGATGATAAGCGGATGCGCGATCCACGTTCCGTCATGTCCTGCAGTTACTTCGCGGAGTTTGTCGTTCTTGACTTTGGCCATCGCGACCTCGTTGGCCTTAGGGTCATTCTTGATCGGAATCTGAGCAGACATTCCACCCATGGCTGCAACCTTACGTCTAGATGAGGTAATATGTTAGTGCTGCTGCTACGAACGTTGCTAAACAACGTACTTGTGGCATGTCTGAATTAGGAGTCTAACATAGGCATCCATGAAACCGACAGTCATTGTCACATCCTTGCGATCGGGAAGGACGGCACTCCGGTCCGCTCGGCGTTTCTTGATGAAGCTAAAAATGTAGTCCCACCTAAAATTACGTACTACATCAAAATGGAATTCATCATGTCCCAACTACAAAATGTACCTTCCACAATTAAGTCCCGACGAGTGATTGCGCAACTCGAAAAGGATTTCTTCCATGTGGAATGCAGCCGGCAGAGTTTCAATCAGAACAGTGGCACGGATGGTGTTATGGGGCATGCCAATATATGACTGCGAGAAAAGGAATATATCGTTCCAGAGACGCGCTTCGAGGTAGTGTTCCATCTTCGGAAGGTAGAAGTATGGACCTCTTCCACGCTTCACAAGTTCATTAGCGTTGTGGTAGAAAAAAACGGCAAAATCGAAAATGGACGCGGAAATTGGCGCGTTGTCAACAGTAACGCGTGGTTCGTCGAGATGCCATCCTCGAGGGCTAGGTAGAACGATGAGATAGTTTTAAACAACGCGCATATAGTCATAACATATGGAGATACGCACCGTACGATGAGAACCGCGGGCTTATCGGACAACTTGTAGGCCTTGCCACCGGATTCAAAATCAATCTGTCGCCTGATGGCATCACGAAGATTGATCTGGCCATTGATCATATTGGCGAAAGTGGGAGAACTGGAATCTGAGAAAAATTTAGTTCCGGAATTCACATGCTAAAGCAACACAATGTTGGGCTCGCCTTCGAAGTCAGCCATAAAGGTTTTCGCACCGCTGTTCAAAGCGTTGATAACCATTTTACGGTCCGTCGGACCAGTGATCTCGACGCGTCGATCCTCCAAGCCTGGGGCAGGGGGTGCGCAGTGCCACGAAAATTCGGCACGGATATGAGAAGTCTCAGAAGGGAAATCGAGAGGTACACCCGAGTCCCATCTGCGCTGTGCATCTTCGCGTGCGACAAGAAGAGATTGTCGAGTAGATTCAAAGGTCCTGTGGAGTGCGGCTAAGAACTGAAGGACGTCGTCGGTCAAGAGCTCGACTTGAGCGGTATGAGCGACGTTGGAAAGAATATTTATGCCTTGGACCATGTTGAATATGACGATGGGGATAGGAGTTGAAGTAGAGAGAAAGAAAAAGCATAATTTATAGGATTTGTGACAATGTTCCAGAGTTTCTCAATTTAGTCGGGGAGCCGTTGTCCGCTTCCGTTGTCCGATCGGATCGACGTCAGTTTTGTCTTTCACATGTTCCCGCCTTTTGCCCAGTACAGCGGGGGGCCGGACAAGCTTATTCGTTATCCACAAGGATAACCTTGTGACCGTCGGTATCCCGGGTTTCGTTCCTTTTGGTATAATCAAGTCCAATATGTTAACAGTGTACATACAACATATCATGAGTCTCTCCGCTTCTTCTCCGTCGCAACTTCCACCTCGGGTGCTGAAATTATCAGGGTGAGGACTAACTTCTTGGGGGACCGAGATGTCAGCTGTAATTCACCTGCAAGATCTTTCACGACACGTTCGCCAATTGCGATTACCCTTTTACATGCCATCTGCCACACGCCCACACTAACGGAGCCTGCGAGCCACATGTCAGCAGACTAGCAGTCCATCGAAATAAATTGGATTTACCAGCGGGAGCAAATGGGAATGAGAGCCACCATCCAAGTGGTCCAAACCATCCTGGTGGGAGGTAGAACACAGCGGACTTTCGGTACCACCAACCCACGAAGAATTGGAGGCCAGTGGTCAGTGTCCATATTAGGGCATTGAACTTTACAGAAAAGGCCACTTTGCTCGAGGCGACTTGGCTATCTGGATGCAAGTTGTCAGTCCAAAAATACGTCAAGGATCGATGGCGTAGTGGCGATGAAAGAAAGTCAGTACACACTCAATTTCTCGAGTTCCGCCAACCCTTTATCCACACTCCGCCTTAGCTTCGCCCACTTGGCAAACTGGTCCTGCGCACTCGTCTTCAGCAGTTCCGTCTTTGTAGTTAACAACTCCGTTTTCAGCTTTCTTAGCCGTGCGTCCATGTCAGAGTGGAAGATGCGTAGGTAGAGTGCGTACGCCTATTCGTTGTATTAGAGAAGTTGCATAGTAGACGAAGAAGACGCACCAGCTCCAGCAACACACCGTGCCCAATCCAAGAAATAAGTTGGGTAATGAAGACGAGTACAAATACGGTTATTATGAGAGACATATTGTGAAGAGGTCCAAGTCCAGTAATGTAAATTAGTCGAGGCCTGTTGATATCCTGGCTTCCGAAGGAGGCTACAGGATTGGAAACGAGTGATGACGAGGCAAAGTAAGTTAGCGACACGCGCGTGCCAGCACGGACCGGAACTTTTTGGGCGTGTCATAAGTCACGTGACATAGAGTACTCGGAGAATGATTGTGCGGGGACATGAGGATGTAACTGATGCCAAAGATGCAGTAGATAGATGAGCAATATGCTAAGTAAGGGGGGTATGCGATAAATCAGTTGGCAACTGGATCTCACAGACATCCCATTTATAATTACTCCGAAATATAGCAGCGCAGACTCCAGCGATGTCTTCCAACAACCGTTCTAACCATATCATGCGTGTTCATAGGTTATGACGAATACATGGATACACATCGATCTGACCACTGCTACACCTCCCTCCGTTCGCCTCCAAGGCCATTAGATGTTCAGTTTTGTCCTTCTCCAGTGACGGCGCTTAGCGTTGTACTATTGAGCATATGATCATCAGCGCAGTTTAACGGATAAAGAAACACGGTACGGACTTGGATTTTTGTGTCCGTCTTCAGACGGAACCATTGGGGGATAGGCCTGGGCAAGCAATGTGTCTCAGCTGAATTCACAGTAGGATTTTCCGAGTAAACGCACCTATTCTGACGCCCAGCCTTCGCCAGAATTCGTTTTGTGCGGAATGTCTTTTGAGAAGGCTGCACATACATATAAGTTCAGCGATCATTGTTGAGCACGCAAAAATCATTACCATGGTTGGCGTACAGTACGTTGATGTCGTGGGGAAAGGGAAAATTAAAGTTCAAGCATAGTACTGTACAGTTGTTGTTTCATATTTGCTATAGTCGACTCGGTAGCAGCCGAACTTGGCAACGTGGCCGCGCCCCAAAGTGTCAGACTTTGACTCGGAACAACTTGGAGTATGTTGTTCTTTAACTGGCTTGCATGCTTGTTCTTCGCCGCTCTCGTTGTAGCCAAGCAAGCTCCAACAGAGCTCGTGATTAACACAACGTATCTGCCTGACGGTTGTATCACCAAAGCGAAGAAGGGTGACAAGATCTCAGTTCACTATGTGAGTAGTTGGAGACGCGATTCCGACCATCTAATTCATACATATATTCTATAGAGTGGTAAATTGTTTGAGAATGACCAAGAATTTGACTCTAGGTTCGTTCTGAGATCACTCTTTTATTAAAACTCACGCGTGATATGCCGCAGCTGGAAGCGTGGCAACCCCCTGCCTTTGACCCGTAAGCCTGGATTCCAATATGTCACTCATCGAAGATGATTAACGTTGTATCCTTTCCGCCCCGACAGTCGGTGTAGGCCAGGTCATCCGTGGTTGGGACCAGGGTCTTGTCGGCATGTGTGTCAATGAGAAGCGTACACTTACCATCCCTGCGGATATGGCCTACGGTCAGCATACGGAAATTGCTGATCCATCTTCATATTAGCTGATCCATTCCACTCCAGGCTCTCGTGGTGCTGGCGGCTTAATCCCTCCCGGTGCGGCATTGGTGTTCGATTGCGAATTAGTCAAGTTAGAGAGCCAGGGGGGCGCTGACCACGAGGAGCTGTAGGCGTTGTTTTGTAGCGTTGTTTGCTGTAACGGAAACTGGGAATGACGGACTTCATGCAATTTTGACTGACCGCGAATGCAGACGTGGAAAAGGTAATCAGCCAAGTAGCAAAACTCAAGCGCCTGACGTCACTATTTATTTGGCTTGGTGTGTTTGCTTGTTTCGTTTCGACCACGACGCCCCCGTATACAAGATATGCGGCTACAACCTCCTCAGTTCTGCGAGATCAATCGGCTAGTTAGACGCAACGGCTATTCACCCATGTGACCTTCTGACGTCCGTCTTCGGGTGCATTAGTTTGTTATCCAAATCCTGGCCCTCGTTTCATTTTGTATGCTCTTGTCATGTTCGGCTTTTAACAGCCCTCCTAATCGACGAACGTTATACAGACCAGACCGATTCTCTAATACATCAAGAAATCACCTGAAGACCAGACCTCAGTGTATCAACCGCGAGTCAACAAATTGATGTACACCGGGATCTGAAGATCTTCCAGGGACACCCGACCACCACGCATTTTTTATATAAAGTTGCAGGAGGTTTGTTTGACTGATGCCTGTTTGATGGATGGATGGGACCCTTGGGCTGAGCGGCATTATGTCGAAATTGACTTCTCTCACACTCCCTTGTTTCTTTCTTGAGCGTTATGGATTCCAGAGACTCTGCTCCAAACTCTTCTGTCAAACTTTGCTCTTCTCGTGAGCCTGGGAGGCTGAGAATTGTTATTGTAACAGGTGAGTGTCTTTCATCATAACAATGGGCCGATCCTTGCTCATGCCTGATTCTGGAAGAGAATATCATGCCTAAAGTACGTTGCATGCTTCCCCATCTTCTCGGCTTCTTGTTCAGCTTTGTGTCCGACGATACAAGGTAGACGGCGTCACGCGGTGTCTTGGTCGTCTTTTGGCTTATCTGAAAGGAGAAGGCCATTTAGTTGTCGTGCTTGGGCCTAGCACCAACCTGGTAAGCATCAGTCGGCGTTGGAATATTGAACTTCGCCAACGACGCATTTGCTAGGCTTCCTATGCATCATTTCCCTTGATAGGAACACTAGGCATCTCTTGGCCTGTATCCAGGTCTCAAGCTTAATTTTATACGGCCCCGTGTTATACAGACGATCCGTGAATTTGTTTGTTTAATTAACTACCCGTCACTCCTCAACACCACCTGAAAGCCGGCTGCAATTGCACAGGAACCAGACTTGGTCCACATCCTGGACCCGGTTTTCCTTGGAGCACAAGTTCTCATTGCCCTTAAGAGTGGTCTGTGTGGAAGTAAGTGGGTTCAAAATGCCCCGTTGTGGCATCTTACCGCACCAATTTGCCAGTGTAGGTCTCATTTTTTATACCAATTGAAAGTTCGATAACCTCCTCGAAGATATGCGGTATTGTACGGGATTGGGCCACCTTGAATACAACCCGTTCGTGCCCTTGTGTCACAGACTTGTTCAATGCTCTGAGTAAGTGAGGCAAATTATGTACTACTGGCGCTATATACGCTGGCTCCATGCGATGTACGCTATCCCGCCTGCATTACTTTTCTTCGTTATCTTTTTCATCTTCATAGGTGTTTACTCACGGCATGTCCGACAAATTCGGTGGTCCAGCTGCTTAGCGAAAGAGATACGTATCTGGACTAGTGGTGTGGACCACAACGTATTCGCCCCTATCAGGCGATCTCAACATGTTAGAAAGTCTTCTGGCATTCCTGACCTTACAATCACTTCAATCACCTTCCTCACCTAAGGGTCGGGTGGCTGCCGGGGTATCCGTTCCTTCAGAAGGCCCTGCCGTGGTACTGAATGTTGGTAGGATGTATGTTGTGTCCCTTCTCTCATTTCTATACTCAATCTTTTTGGTAGCTCATGCGAGAAGAACCTTGTTCTTCTCATACACGCATTCGCTCTTCTCCTTGACCGCGTGCCAGAAGGGAAGCCAACGCCTCGATTAGTCTTCGTTGGTATGTTCGTTTCCTTAACCACTGGCACTCGGAGTCATTGACCTAAATTGCAGGTGACGGGCCTATCCGACCACAGTTGGAGTTGTTGGCTAGCTACAAGGGGCTCGATGCTATTTTTGTTGGGCATGTAGAGGATCCTGTACGATTGGCTGAGTGCTATGCAAGCTCCGATGTCTTTGCGTAAGACCTTGTTGATACAACCCTCTCGTGCGCTGTAGCTAATTCCTGCCGCAGTTCCCCATCATATACAGGTGAGAGATGCTGCTATCAATCGGATCAGTGTAGTGCAGGCGTTACACACGTACAGAAACATTCGGACAGGTTGTGTGTGAAGCCCTCGCATCAGGGTTGCCTGTTGTAGGCTTGGACGCCCCGAGAACCCGCGATCTTGTTGTCGATGGCAAAACAGGGCTTCTGCTTCGCAACGACAGTTCATCTGAATGGAACGACATATTTACTGATTCCTCGTCGACGGCTTTCAAAGATGCAGCCGTAGACTTTTCTTATCTCTTAGGGACACTTGTTTTTGACGCGGATCTGAGAACTTCTATGGTCAGACGAGCTGTTCAAGAAAGGAGCATGGGTCGATCTTGGGGACGAGCCATGGATACAATAGTGGACTGCTATCGAAAAGCGATCATCATTTCTGGATCTGGATATTTGCATGTGAAGGCCTCCGGCGATGATCGACGTCTTTTCAGTGCAGAGTGGCTCTCAGGCTTATTGTTACGGAGATATGTTTTCGTTATGATCTTCCTGGGTTCGTTCGGCGCTGCCTATCGATTTCTGCTTATCCTCTAGGATACCTTTTTGCAATTAAACCCGTCATAATACTTATGTTACAAATGGACTTTTATATTTGGCTCGCTATGTACGGTCCTAGCAGAGGGATATGCTCTCAGGCCTCGCAAGTCTCCGAACGATTGATGCAGGCCATAAGTTAGACCTACGCTTTCAGGGTTAAACCAAATGCACCAAGCTTCAATATTGCTCATCATAAAGATGTCTCCCTCGCCTGAGCTAAGTCTAGAGCAACATTCAATTTAACAGGACGATAGTACAGAAAAATAAGAACGATAATATATATGTACCCATATACAGCCCAAATTTTCATCCCAATGAAACCAAATGGCAATCTAAGAACCAGTTCTACCAGCTAGCTACGTCCACTTCGGCCTCCCCAAATAGACTCGTCTTCTTCACCTCAAACCCCTCAATCTCAACCCCCTCCGACACATGATCCTCATTGAAGAGTTCGGGGAAGGTTTTCCTCAAGAATCGTAGAATATGTCTATTGATTTGCTCGAATTCCAATAAGAATCCATCATGCCCATCAGGCGAGGGTATCACAACAAGCTCTGCTCCAGGAATATGCGCCGCCAGCTCGCGCTGCTCAGTCGTTGTGAAAAGGCCGTCCGTCGCGATGCTGATCACCAACGCCCCCAGAGGGATCATTGACAGTGCCTTTGCCAGGGCGATTGATGAGTCGGATTCGTACATCCGTCCCCGCGCAACATCGTGCGTGTCCATCTTGCGCGTGATGTGAATGTAACAATTCGCGTCAAAGCGCGCGGTAAACTTGTCTCCTTGGTAGCGCAGGTATGACTGTGCTGAGAATATCGGCTGTCGCGCAGTTGGAGTGTCCATGCCATGGAGGAGCTTCTCTCCACCTAAAGCGGGACTAGCACTCACACGTGGTCTCGCATTCCTATGCCCGTCATTGTGCGCTGCAAGCGCATCGTCGGCTTGAGACGCTTTTGGAGAATCTGGGGGTGTGACAACACCTGTCCCTAATTGCGGTTTCCGCCCAAAGCGATTCTCAAACGAATCCCGCGAACGATATGTTAAAAGCGCGCTCATCCGTGCAGCAGCAAGTCCTGACGCGGGCTGGGTGATGTAGAATCCATCCTGGTACGCAGGGTCGCTGTATATGCTTTGGCGCTGGGCCTCACCCCAACTAATACACCATGCAGAATGCCGTGCGGAAGTGGCGAGTGGGATGATATGCTTTACGTAGCCTCGAGGAGTACAGAGGGGCCATTCAAGGACAGCCATGCCACCCATAGAACCGCCGATAGCCACGCGGACGGAAGACACCCCGAGATGGTCGAGGACGAGTTTGTGGAGGCTAGGAGTCAGACCGACATGAAGTTAGCTTTGTCCTAGTATTATATGGCAACCCGCACCGAACGTCATCACGAATAGTGGTAGGAGGAAATTCGGGCCCGTATGGCCGACCTGTGCTAGGGTCCACAGTTACGGGTGAGGCTGTTCCATATGGGGAACCAAGAACATTCGCGCAAAAGATGAAAAAAGAGTTGGGATCGAATGCCTTCCCTCTTCCAATCAATGGACCCCACCTTTCATCCAATTTATGAATCAAATTTCCATTCGGGTGATTTAACAGGACTTCTCACCAATCCTCTACGTCCGCACTCCCAGTGAATGCATGACATATGATCATGACATTGTCCTTTGTCTCATTGAGCGAACCCCACGTCTTGTATGCAACCGGAACACCCTTAAGTTGCGTGCCACATTCGAGTGTGAACGAGGGTATCGTGCAGATAGATTGGTCGATAAGGGTAGTCAGAGGAGATGTAACTGTCATCAGTGAAACCGGGAGAGTGTGCCATAGCCTTCCATGATTTGTAATCAATATCTAGAAATGGCTCAAAATGTAATGCCTTGTAATCCCATGTATTGCAAGTAAAGTCTCCAGTATCAATCCAAGGCAGTACTACCTACTGTCAAGAAGTTAGAGTCTATACATTTTCAATGGAATATCTTTGTAATTACAAGTAAAGTCTTCAGTTTTAAATCAAGGCAGTACTACTTGTCATTATCAGCAGTCAGTGCTTTGATTAGCTAATATATCTACAAAAAGTGATGTCTTTACATTTTCCTGATGCTTCGCCTGAGTTACCTTCTGAATGAAAGCAGTAGCCTGAGAAACCCATCATGTGGGTGTGGGTTTCAAATGGCATCAGTGAATCAGGGAAACAAAGCGATGCCGTTCCATTATTTGTAGTTGTGTGTCGAATATGTGACAATTAGTATGAAAATATATTAAGGCTGCATCATAACTGGCAGGGGTGGG
>QMFE01045350.1:0-10507 GCA_003314665.1 Tricholoma sp. MG77 | reverse complement strand
AAGAATGGTGAGTTTAGTTCGATTTTCCCATGTGCTCCTCCAAACGACGTGTTTTTTTTAGGGTACCTGACCTTGCGTTGGCCGTGCAACATCCACGACGAGCCTTCATGCGCCGTGCGGTCGAATTCGAAATCCGGTTGTCGTACCATGATCGCATTCTTAAGACCCTCCCAGAACCTATGCAAGCACCTGATGCCTTTACCATTCAAGAACAGGCTCCGGGTCCTGATTTCGAGTACGATGATCCTTGTCAGTCTGCGTCTCTGCTGGTCCTGACTGTCATGCTTACTGACATATGATGAACAGCCAACCCTTACCACGACGCTGCCCTATCTGTCTTGAATCTCTTCCGGGGACGTGCTAAAGCAGAAGACGTGATATCTCTGTTGGACTCCCTCAAAACTACTCTAGAAACACCCGATGAAGGACCTATGGGCGTGGACGCCATCCTCCGCTCCATTGCTGTCCAATCCCTCCTCCACATTGGCTCCAGGTCGTTCTCTCACCTCCTCAACGCAATCGAACGCTACCTACTTCTCCTGCGCAATGTTGCAAGCGACGGTGTGAGCAGCACGGGTGCCTCTGGCAATCCCGATGCTAAAGCTGGCATCCTTGCTGCTGCTGCAGCGTTCTGGAAGCACAACCGACAGATGGTGGGGATTGTGTTTGACAAGCTGATGCAGTACCAGATCGTGGACCCAACGGATGTGGTGGCGTGGACATTTGTAAATGGGCAGGGCATTGGTCAGCCCTCTGAGCTTGCAGTCGCTTTGCATCTGAGCGCGTTTGAGTGGGACTTGATGCGTGGCGCGCTGGATAAGGCCAATGGCCGAGTGATGACGGCGAGGAGGAAGGTCGATGTGCTCAGGAAGGAGGATGATGACAAGAGGGCTCGGGTGAAAGCGAGTGCGACTGATAATTCCATGGAAGTTGATGCAGACGCAAAGCCAGGTGGGTTATGATACAAGGTTTTATTAGGCTACTGATCTCAATGTTTACAGAGGAGATTGAATCGCCAGTCGTGGATAACCCCGCACTGACCACTGCCCTCAAGGCATTTACGAGTCTCACTCGCGAGCAAAAGGCTGTCTTATCTCGTACACTGGATGGCTTTGTGGCATGTCTCGCCCCTGCGCCAGCAGATAGGCATTATACCCCGCATTCCCGTACCGTTATAACAGAAAAGGCATGGCATAACCGTGCAAACTGGGGTGAGGAAGAGTGGAATGCATGGGAGACTTGGGGGTGGTATAGACATTTTTGCAGGGCGGTATGTGGTTGTTTGACCGAATTTCTCAGCTTCAACTGATTGGTCCGGACAGTATTCGCCATATCTGCGCAATTATGCCACAACGCTTTCAACGGTGTCCTTCGCCAAGTTTGATGGCTCGACTGACCCTGCCGTTGAGCTATTGAAGAAGACATGGAATGTGGCTACGGGTCAAGAGGCATGGCCATAATTTCCACGCATGTTCTTCCGCAATGGATCGGTTTCTAAGTTAAGCTGGCACTGTCGTGCAGTTTATTATAACCTACCTCTCGTAGTATCCTGGGACCTCTAATGTAGCTGGACATGTCGGGGTTATGTATTCAATTAAAATATGCGGCCTAACACTGTATCTAGTTGCTCATTTGAGAACTTAGCCTTTTTGTGAGTTAAACCCTCGTTCTCTTCGATGACCCGTTTTTTCGGGCGCTCCTTTAACGGCTTCAGTTGGAATTCCTCGCCGATCTTTCGTTTCTTTTCCACGCGTTTCTCCAACACTCGTGCAAGCTCCACATTCTTCAGATATTCCTGCTGCTCTGACCTGGATTGCGATAACTCCACACGAAGTTTGGCGGCATGAATAGCTGCTTCGTGTGCTGCACGGGAAAAATATTAAAAGGGTTCTTATGGCCCGACGAGGCATCGACTCACCGACTTGTTCCGTCAGCATATTCCATTTAAATTTAGGTAAGTATTTCATCGTCCAAACATCATCCCTCCATCTTGTGCCTTTCTTGCCTCCAATGGGTTGCGCATTCAACATATCAGCAATCCTTCGTGCAACTTTCTTGTGTTTGAATTCGACCCATCCTTCCGTGAAATGAGGTTTTTTCGTAGAGGTGTATTTACGTCGTAGATATGCCCGTTTCGCGTCTGCAAATTCCAATGTCAGACTTAATCAACTCTCAACAAGGTCATAATTAACATGCCTTCCTGCTGTAGATACAGTCGTCCGATCTCACCATACGCACTCATCAAATGCCGAACTTTTGTAGGGCGCATGCCAGGGGGTATTCGTGAGATGTAAATGATACCTGCACGGTCCTGAATCGCTTGAAACTCGGCCAGCGCCTCTTTTGTCAAGGGCTTTAGTATTTTGTTAGAAGGACCAGAGAAACCCTCAGGATCCATTCCGTCGGTCAGACCATCGAGTTCCTCCAAATTAGTTTCATCCTCGACATCGTCATGCTCCGAGTTCGAGGAGTATTCAGATGATCCTGCTTTTACCTCGTCCATGCTTAGAAGACGAATTGAAATTAGAATACTGCCGATCGTGCGCACGGACCCGCCGGAACTCCAAAGTTAAATCTCCGACTAAATTGAATTTGAGCGGGAACATGGGGACTGTTGTAACCTTGATCGCGAACACATTTCAGCAGAGTTGAGCTCATTGTCGTAGCCAACGCCACGCTCCGTGTCGTGATCCCAAGAGGTCTGTTTCACTATGCTCGACCTCTCTCAACCAGGCTCTAATAAGCCGTCTTGTTCTCTCTCTCTGAATCTCAGTTCTCTTTTAAACCTCTCCTTCTCAAAAGATGTCCTGGTCTACGGCATACCCTCCTCGTTCTCGTTCTCGTTCGCCTCGCGCGAGGCCACCATATCCTGACTCTGCTGGTTACCTGCAGGACCCGTATCGTTCCGAATGGGAAATTTACGATAGGGATCGTGCTTGGGCCAACTATGAACGAGACAGGGCGGCTTACGAGTATGGGCGTCGTGGACGCAGTCGGAGCCCACCATCTGACGAAGGTACAGGCGCTGGAACGCTATTTTTTTTCTCACACACTAACGTAGCTTGATGTTTTCAGTTGGAAGGAAACGACGACGCTCTCTTTCCCCGTATGACAGAGAGAGGTATGATCCGCGCCCACGTTATAGCGATGACTACGGTTTGCTTTTGACATTTTCCTTGTTGTTTTGGCTCATCTGACTTGGTGGTTTAGATGCCCACGCTCGTGGAGGTTATGGCTATACGTCACCTAGACGTGGTCCACCCGGTCAATTTCCTCCAGCGCGGCGCGCACCTCCAGACCCGCACACATTTGACTACCCAGCGTCATTGAAACAGTATGCTGAATGGTTTCGCTATTTCTACCCTCAGCAGGCTATCGATGAAGACAACGCGGACAAGGCAGCCGAGCAGGAAGCTGGCGATGGGACTAAACCGCGCAACGGCATCAAGA
The DNA here is from genome assembly GCA_003314665.1 of Tricholoma sp. MG77. Classification (NCBI taxonomy): domain Eukaryota; kingdom Fungi; phylum Basidiomycota; class Agaricomycetes; order Agaricales; family Tricholomataceae; genus Tricholoma; species Tricholoma sp. MG77. The sequence goes on along the minus strand of QMFE01045350.1, from coordinate 7,057 downwards.
GCAAGTGGGAGAAGTATAAGAGGGACTTTTCCGCTACACAGGTTAGCACTAACGATACCCTTTTTCAGTCTTGCCTAATCAGTATCGTAGCTGCAAACTATGTTTGATCACCATAAGAAATCGCCATGGTTTGCGGAAAAATATGACCCTTCACCAGAGTTTCAGACGTTGCGAATGCGCGTGAGAAAAGAAGGTTGGAAAGGCCGAATGGATTCCTTCCTCCACGACCTCGAGTCTGGAAAGTTTGACCCGGATTTGAGCGAGCCTGAGCCTGAGCCCTCGTCTCCAGTGAGCACAGACAACGCGACTGTTGAGGTCAACGGAACAGTTCCCCCTATCGTTGGCGATGATACTAAACAAGCAGCTGGGGGTGATGATGAGATGCAGTTCGCCGTCGATGCGGATGAGGACCCTGGTGATAACGACGCAGGCAGACACGATGCCAATGGCAAGTCGACCTCAGACAGTAAACGTCATAATCGAGGGGAAGAAGCATCAGCATTGCCTGAGGGCAATCAAGTCATGATACGAACCATTCCTCCTGATATTGGACGTGTGAAACTGGAAGAGGTATACCTTCTACGGCAGAATTTTGCGTTGTTGCTCAGCTACCCAATTCTTTTCAGGCTTGCGCAAAAGTACCTGGGTTTGTCTACCTTGCGTTAGGCGATCCTTTGCAAAAGCGCAACTACTACCGAGCAGGCTGGCTGAGGTTCGGTGATGATGCCGATATGACGACTGTTTTGAACGAGCTCTCCGAGAAGAAGGTCTGTTGGCCAAATTTGCGTTCACTTTTCTTTCTAATATTTCATCATCAGATTGAAGGCTTCAAGTTACACGTCACGCACAATGTCCGTCCGTTTACCAAAGGTGTACGATTTACTCCGGAAGTGGCCAGTAAACCCGACAGGTTGGTAAAGGACCTTGCCAACGCGGAGGCCCTGTCTATCATTCTTGAAGACGAGGCTGCCAGGTTGCGTCAGATGAGACTGCCGCCAGCCGGTGTGAGGGTCGACGAACAGTCTGAGGATCACGCAATGATGCCTTCCGATGCTGTGGACGACGATCTCGAACCTAAAGAAAAGGGGAGTGAGGCGGTTGAGCGGAGGATTGAGAAGGTCATGTCTGAATTGCGTGATCGTAACCTTGTGGATGTGAGTGACGAGAAGGCATATGAGGAGAAGAAGGTCAGTTACAAGCATTTGCATTGTTCACGCATATGAATTGATTACTGCAGACGGTGATCTCGTTGGATCTGTACATTGCCTACTTGCGGGCTGCGTTTAACACGTGCTATTATTGCTCTGTTGTGACCGATCATCTTGAGGAATTGCAGCGTAAGTGTTTGAAGCACGCCAGGAAGCCATTGTCGAAGTTGTTGCTTGACGAGGTAAAGGCCGAGGCTGAGAAAGCAGAGAAGGAGAAGAAGGATAAGGACGATGAAATGGAAGATACTGAAAACGCGGAGAAAGAGAAAGAGAAGGACGTGAAGAAGGAAGGTCAATGGCGGGACCGAAATGAGAACAGGGATTGGAAGCGAAACGGTTTGTGTCCGCTATATCGAATCATAATGACCATCTAACACAAGGCTGTAGATGAGCGTTGGTTAGAGTGGCTTGATAATAAGATAGCATTGTTAATTAATCGTGATGGTGTTGATCCACGCGAGTACTGTGGTAAGAGTTATGACGAGTGAGTGGCATATATCTTCCTCCTATCCAAATCATTCATCAATCTACAATACCAGTGAACTGACAAAGACCGTGGAGCCGTATATCAAGCAAGAAGATGAGGGCAAGTTCAGATGCAAGACTTGCCAGAAGCTCTTTAAGGCCACCTCGTTTGTTGAGAAACATATTGCCAATAAGCATCCAGAGCTGGTGAAGTCGCTCGATGAGGTAGGTCTATTTTTACTCGCTTGACGACACAACACTAATAGGTCCTTCCATAGTTACCTTACTTCAATAACTTTGCGCTTGATCCTCACCGAATCCAGCCCTTCACGCATCCACCCCAACCCGTTGGCAACACTAGCCAAGCCCCCCCACCCCAAGCCTACGGCCTTCAGGGTCCACCTGCGTATTTTGGTGGGGATTTTGGTCGTAGTATGCCTTACGGTGGGGTCGGAAGCTTCCCTCCAGGCTATCCCCCTCCTTACTACAACGGTGGCCAGTGGGATCATCATACTTACCAAGGAGGGGTTCCAGGACTGTACGCAGGGTTCCCGCCGCCTCCCGTGCGCAGGGACGAGGCGACCACAGCTCGACGGCTTAGTGATCGTATCAGCGGGTTTGCCACGGGTTCAGAGCCTCTCACACTTCCTGCAGGGGCGGGGTTACCCCCAAAACCGACGCCTGCGGCCCTGGATTCAGCATTGGTCAGTGGCAGCGGTGGCGGCGGCGGCGGTGGGGGAGGTGGTGGTGGGGGAAGGCGTGGCAGAAACGGGGGCTCGCACAATACGGGCCCTCCACCACCGCCACCGCCTGATGCGAAGGAAGATCCAAGAGCAGCTGCCGGGAAGAGGGTTAGCTATCATGACATGGACCTGGTTGCTGAAGTGGGTGTTTTGAAGTTGTATTTCCTTCTGGGTTACTGACTGAATGTGTTTGTATCCAGGGTGATGTCGAATTGTCTTATTAGGACTGAAGACATTTTGAAAAGTCTCGGTTGCGCATGAAGCAACACTTTCTCTTTTTCATTTTGTGGTCTGCTTTGTATCTACACTCAACTTTCTCATATAGTTAGCACAAGAAATCACAAATTTTCAAGCGTATAACTGAGTACAGTGTGCAGGTCATGGGTAGAGGATAGGGTCTCACAACTGTCAGTGAACCCCAACTCTAAATGGCTCGCGGTTAGAGTGAGCAGGTGAATGCCATAAACCGTTGACATCCTGTAGCCGTACACCTGGTTACAATTGAAATAAAGAATCGTGACTAGAACGACCGATCATTTCTAAACCTATTAGTACTCGCGGACTTGGTTCCTTGTAATCCCACCATTCACCAATTCACGACGGATTCCACGTCGAGTCCGACCCAATAATCAATTACGGCCCAATTTACAGCAAGCAAGTTGCCATGGTACGCTCACCAGAAACAATGGATACACCTATATTCCCTGCTGTGCGCCTTCCAGCCGTCAATGGTGGGGAATACGTCGGCCCAGATGGCGTTGTACTGGACTTACCCCCAACTAATAAGTTCAGCGTCTCCTGGCCTTCCCATGCTCGCTCCATTTCATCAACACCCCCGCCTTCAGAATGTGCAGGCCTAAGCTCTTCTGAAGAATCTGAGACCTCAGATGGTGACTCTAGCAACGACCGTAGGGCCCCTTCGCGCCAACAGGATACCAGAACGCCCACAGCTCATGTCAAGCCGCAGTTTCCAGCTGAAACTCGCTCATCAACGCCAATTCCTCGGTTCTCCCGCACCCTATCCATGCCATTGTCTTCACAGCTGGGGTACCTCAGAAACCCTCACAGGTCCGATCATGCCACACCTCGGCCGTCAAAGCCTAGATCTACCCCCAGGGTGGACTCGTCCCGATTGCGCGAGCTCTCGGTTGAACTTGCAGATTCCGTTCAAATGATAATCCAGACCATGCTTCAGGTTTCTCCCCCGCAGCTGCTGGATCCCACCAAGGAGCAGTTCTCTGCTTGTGCACTGTCCATTCCGGCGTCCTCCATGTCTGCAATGTTCACTACCATGAAGAACCTTAACTTCATTTCCGCCAATATGTCAGAGTTATGCTCTGACCCTCCAACCCCGGTCTCAAACGAGGGGATAGATGTCGATGAGCCTCCGTTATTAGGGACGAACATTCGGGATGACTTCGACATCGCAGAGATGCTACAGAGTGTGGGGGATTCGCTAAGTGGGGCTGCAGCGCAAGCTGGGGCGGATTTGGTACTGTACCATGGTGATGACATTGGTCTGAGGCATGTGTGCGTAAAAGGCGACGAGAATGGGATATCGTATGCTCTGTCACACGTAGGTTGTTGTCGACTTTCTGTTCTCAACGCGTAGACTAAGACGATATACAGGTCGTTCGGCAAGTCATGTCAACCGCGCTACCAGGCGATTCCATCGAACTTGGACTTCTCATTTTTTCTCCTGATTCAAAATGCGAAGGGTTCAATCCGTCACCCCCTCTTGAAACAGAACCCTCCCCAAATCTATCGCCTCTGACTCCCGAAGGTCCGTTGTCCTGTACGATCAGGATTTCCCACAAGTATTGTGCAAGCAGTATGGCAAATAATCCTGAATGCCCCGTCTCTCCAACTCGCAAAAAACCCATCTTTGAATCCCTCCTCCTGTGTCGACTGCTTCGCCAAGTTGGGGCCACCCTTACTCCCGATCTACCTCCACCGACAAGCTTTACAGACGGCCGCTCGTGTGATTTCACTCTGACGGTCGATCGTGCATCCTTATCTGTGACCAATATGCCAATGATTAATGATTACGGCGATGAAGACCAAATCGCTAGGGAGCCAACTGTCGATCAACTTACCTTCTTTGCAGAGAGTTTGAAAGGGAAACAGGTAAACTTGTATGCAAGCGCGAATGCCTCCTTCGCTCGACATCTGACAGGCTATCTCACCGCATGGAGCATGAGTGTCACTCATGTTTCTCCTGACGGTGTTGTGGATGGTCTTGGTGAACTCCAAACGCAACCGAGTGTTCCATCGACACCCATGTGTGCTTCTGAGTCCAACGGAGCAACACGCTCGTGCCCACCTCCGCCTTTCGTTTTTATTGACGACGACGTCGAGGTTCTTAAAGAACGCCTTCAAGCTCTGCGTGCAGAGCATCACCTCCGTAAACGGCCATCCCTTGCATCGTATCACAGACCGCGTTCCTCTCCTCAAATTACGCGCGCAATGGGTGGGAATGCACAATCAATGCCCCCAGCGAACTTGTCGGTCGTTGTGGTACACTTTACCAGTCTCGCTAATTACAAAATTATAAGGGACGTGGTCCAATCTGTTGTATCATCACATGCTGGGTCATCCATCCCTTTGCCCGAAGTCATGATTATCCCTAAACCAGCAGGGCCTCGTCGCTTCTTAACAGCACTATACACGGCAGTCACGAAACCGTTAGTAGACCCCTTCTTCCTACCGATTGCCACCTCCCCGACAAGCCCGGGCGTATGCCACAACAACTCATTCTTCTACAGTTACCATAATGCCCAAAACGGTTCACCTAAGACATCTGGCAAGCCGATCCGACCTGCAGGCTCCCGATCCAACTCCGACCGATCTACGAAATCATCGAAAGACATCCTCGACTATGTCTCGCATTGTCCCCCATCGCCCTTAAGCATGTCTGACAATGTCGAATACTTCGGGGAAACGGCTACCAAGCTCGGGGCGTCGCCGTCTTCTGGCCTAGTGATCCAGAGCCCCGATGGCCAACCTGCAGGTATCTTCTTCCACCCGCGGAGCAAGACACTACGAAATCCGCCAACGCATTCGATGGAGAGGGACAAGGGACAACTGTTTGTGCCTTCAGACCGGAAACGTTCCTCCTCAAAGCTAGGCAGCAGCGGGGGCGAACCTACTGTCACATTTTCATCTCTACATGCTGTCGCAGGCCCCCCGAAACCTACCGTGGAACCTGCGAGAAAGGCGTGTTCGGCAAAGCCGGAAGAACGTCCTCCTGTCTCTTCTAGTTCGCCCATCATTACGCGAAAACCTATGCCGACTGATGCACTGCGCAAACCGTCGGCGCCCGCAGCACCACCTGTGGAAAACAGTACGCCTACTGGGAACAGAGCTCCGCAACGGAAGTCGAGTCAGGAGAATCATCCCTCGCCTTTGATCCCTTCACAGAAGGCCAAGACAACAACAGATGGAAACATTGTGCCGCCGATCAGCGTGTTGATTGTAGATGGTCAGTTATACTTTTTTTTTCTGATCGAGGTAACGTCAGTTACTGATAACACGGACATGCAGACAATCCGATTAATCAGACTATTCTTTCGACGTTCATGAAAAAGAAGAAGATTAAATACGACCTTGCGAGTAATGGGCAGGAGGCCGTGCAGAAGTGGCGGACGGGAGAATTTCATTTGATTCTAGTCCGTTCTTGTTGATATCAGGTGGATTTGATGATTTACTCACAAGTTATTTGCAGATGGACATCCAGATGCCGGTCATGGACGGCATCCAAGCTACGAAAGAGATTCGTCGCCTAGAACACACGAACGCTGCAGCTGGATATCCTCCAGTCACACCATCGTTAGAAACGCCTCTCCGAACACCCTCCGACACATCAACAGACACCAAGTCGAACTCATCCCCCTATCGTTCATCAGTAATCATCGTCGCCCTGACTGCCTCATCCCTGCAAAGCGATCGAGTCGCTGCACTGGCTGCAGGTTGTAACGACTTCCTCACAAAACCCGTCTCGCTCGTTTGGCTGAACAACAAGATTATTGAATGGGGTTCGATCAAGGCATTACAGATGTGGGCAGACCTGCGACCGGAGGTTATCAACAATCTGTCAACTGGGCAGGCGAGAAACGTCGCTGACCGACTGCATGTCCCAAAGGATCGTACCGTGAGATTGACTGCAGGTAATCCACACACCCCTCCGCCCATCACTGCTGGTGCGGGACCAAGTTCATCGGGTTTGTTGGCGAGTGCCCCGGCGAGCTCGGGGTTACCTACGTCAACTTCATCAATGTTCTGGAGTCCGGATAGCGCGTCGTCGAACTATTGGCAGAGTCTGGGGATTGATGAACCTACGCCGCCACCTTCTGCTGAGACCCTGAACGAGCTGGCTAAAGGTTCGTATTCTTCTGTGTTTTGTTTGTGGAGTTGGTTTGCTGAGGTGTATGCTTCTTACAGATCTTGCACATGGTATGTTTGTGTCTTTTCTTGCGTGTTTTATTTTCCTATAATCCTTCATAAGGCGGTAGACGAGGTTTTACTTCCTCACTTCAAACACTTAACCCCCACCTAAATATCGAATCCAAGCTGCCTCCTTTCATCGAAGAAGAACCAGAAATTTCGAAAGGTGAAAGTACAACCGCTCCGCCCCTCGCTCAA
>QMFE01045333.1:0-12262 GCA_003314665.1 Tricholoma sp. MG77 | reverse complement strand
GCAGCTCGCTCAGGCCGAGTACCAGTGCATCTCGTCAGCAGTGAGTCTGTAATGCCACAAACGTTACTTACACAAACTTTATATCTTACTCACAGACTTTTCGGGGAAGAACCCCCTGCAAACTACCCCGAATGACGCGACTGTCATATCCTTGTTAGAAATATTCTCTCGAGGCACCCACAGAAGTTAGTAATCTTGTCGGCTCGCAAACTCTCCCAAAGTAAATAACGGTCGTATTATACAGCTCTGATCGAATCGTCTGCATGCAACGAGTATCTCGGCATGGTATCCGACCGTGGACTTCTCTCATGGTTTTCTTCGTACGCTGCGAAAACCCCATCTCTCCAGAAGTTTCTCACCAACTCTCTTTGTTCATTCGCTCTTCCCTCACTCAATCTATATGATGCCATTGTTGCTTCTACTGCGAACTCGACGGTCCTCGATGCGATGAAGCTCATGAGCGAGGAGGGTGTAAGTAGTGTGGCTGTCCTTGACCATGAAAGTGGCAATCTACTGAGTGCAGTCAGTGTTACGGACATTGGAAGGGTATGTCCAGTCTGGCCTATACACGTCACTGGAATGATCATGACTTTGACCTCAAGATCGTTGCTCCGTCCGAAAGCAAACATATCCTATCGGCGCCTCTGCATCAATTTGTCTCCCTCGTAAAGGTGGGATTCTAAAACATCTAATGTGTATTTTCCGCTTGAGAGTCTTGAAGCAACATGATGGCGCCATGGATGGAGCTGACAAGTATCCTGGTATGTTCATGGCTATCCTCCATCGTTCTCCCGCTAATGCCGATTTCCAGTGTATTCCGTACTGCCATCCAATCCCCTATTACGCACCATCCAGAAGCTTCTCGCGAGTAAGCATTCAGTCTGCTTTCCAAGTCTTTGTTTCTTACATCTTCTAGCTAACGCTCATAGACTTTTCGTAACTACGGATTCCGGGTCCGGTTCTCCCGTTCTCTCCCCAAGCACAGTAGGAAACCTTTCAGGAATCGTATCAACGGTCGACAGTAAGTGTACTTTCCACAATCATCACATCAATCGCTTATCTCTGCTCAGTTCTTTCAATTTTCGCTCGTCTCGCAAACATATCCGATGTTGACCCGACGCTGATGCAACGCCGCCGCGCCTCCTCTGCCTCGTCTCAGTCCGACCGTGATCCAATGAGGTCTAGGTCCAGCAGCAGGGCAAGCATACGCCGTAGCCCGAGCTTGATATTACCTCCCATGATGGGGACGGATAGTACGAGAAATTCGATCTCGGGGTTGGATTCATTGCAAAGGTTGTGAGTTGGAAGAATTTGGCAGAGGCGTAAGGAGTGTGGGGTTTGCATATAAAGAATGTATTTGTATCTAGGTTGTAATATGTGGAATAACTTCTGGCATGTGTGACCCAAAAATATCGATAATTCCATGCGTCCTATTTAGAAATTTCCTTGACTCGTTTGCAGTGCAAATCTGCCTCGGATATTTTACGGATATGTAGTTCACGAATATATTCCAAAAAGATTGGGAATATTCTAAATAAAACGATAGATATCTTCACAATAAAAACGTGCTTATGATATTTTTGGCCAGTAGTAATGCCAATCTCGGCCGACGATCGGAGATATCGACGTCTGCTGACCTTTTATCCATCGCACCATTCGTTCGAATTCTGGTTTATATACATATGTATTATTTATTTTCTACAAGTTTTTTCTTGTGTCGCATATCATCTCGCTCGTCCGACAAATGGGTTCAACGAGTCCACTGACAACGGAATTTCAATCGAGCATTACATTGGGCCTGCCTGTGCCTCCCTACACGCCCCATGCCATCTCGGTTTCCCTACCGACATGGCGTGATAATGTTGGCTATGAGGAAGGTGAAAAACGCGTCGTCGACGCGATGGTGTCAGGATACCCTAGATTCTTCATTCATCTGAGCATTCAGAAGGCAGGTCCTAACTTCCGTCTCATATCTGTGCTCATCCTCAGCGAAATCTTGCATCAGCTTGCCCGGATACTTGCCCAGAAGTATGGTGTAAACGGGGAACAATGCATGTTGTTCCCTACCCAAAAAGTCGCCGAGCAATGTCAATCATTCCTACAAGCTCGCTCCGTCCATGCACGACTAATACACCTCCTCATTTGCCCCGAAGATAAGGAGAACAGTAGGATCATCGACCTCAATGCCCGTATCATCCCGGATGGTGCACCCACAGCTTCTGCAAATCTGCATATTACAATGTTCCCTGCAGATGCAGTCAGAGTTGCGAAAGAGTTCTGGCAGCACTCCGGGATGGGCATTTCAAGTCGTTTGGCTGACTGCTTCTTATCTATGCTCCCGGAAGAGTTGACGCAAGCGCAGGCGCAGGTTCAGTCCCAGCCACCGTCGCCCACATCCAACCGTCTTCCGTTTAAAGTCCATAACCGGCATTATTCAGCTAAAGGCCATATTATACTACCTTCCATTCCATCGGATTCTCTCTCAAAAAAGGCACACGAAGACGAGTTGAACCTCGATTACTCTACGTACTTAGAAGAGCGCTATGGCCGCAACCTGCCGCTCTCCTTTGCCCCATCTGCAAAACGTGCTCTCCGCCGTAGGATCGCAGGTGTCTTGATCCGCGATGATCAATCAGACGCTCAAGGTGAACCATCTGCTGGTGAGAAGAATTTGGTCGTGGGGCCCAGCTCTCGGGGTGTCGCGAATGTCTCTGAAAACGACGTGTTTCTGTTCCCTACCGGTATGTCTGCCATCTGGAATGCGCACCACCTGGCCTTGGCTGTACGCCCGCCGGCGAAGAGTGTATGTTTTGGGTCTGTCATCTCTTATCCTTTGTGTAAGCCAGTTGCTCATCTTGATCTTTGCAAAGCTTCCCCTACACTGATACCCTCAAAATCCTACAAAAGTGGGGTCCGGGATGCCATTTTTTCGGATATGGTGTAGATTCTGATATCGATGAATTTGAATCTATTTTGGAGAAAGAATCCAGTAGCAAACCGTCAACTCCTCCAATTCTGGCGCTGTTTACTGAGTTCCCATCTAATCCTCTCCTTCGTTCTGCTAACCTCCCCCGTCTTCGTGCGCTTGCGGACAAACATGACTTTTTGATCGTTGTCGACGAAACGATCGGTAATTTTGTGAATGTCGATGTCCTCCCTTATGCCGACGTTGTCGTCAGCAGTCTATCAAAGATTTTCAGTGGTGTTGCCAACGTTATGGGTGGAAGGTAAATTTTACTATTCATAACGCAAAGGTTGATAACTACACGGTATATTTGATTAGCTTGGTTTTAAATCCCCAAGGTCGCCACTACTCGGCGCTGAAAACGTATATGGACCTGAACTTTGAAGACTGCTACTACGACGAGGATGCGATATACATGGAGCGGAACTCGCGCGATTTCCGGCGACGCATCGGTATCATTGATACGAACACGGAAGCTGTGTGCGACTTCCTGCGATCTCGCTCTATGGCGGGAGGCGCACAGTCAGGCGTCATCAAAGAAGTATTTTACCCAAAGTTCATCACAAGCGGGCACTTCGAGCATTGCCGAATCAAGCCTAAGGCTGATGCTAAGAATGGGAGTAATTTGACTGGTGGATTTGGCGGTCTCTTCTCCCTGACGTTCACCTCCGATACGGCCTCCCATGCATTTTTTGATGCGCTGCCGTGTTACAAGGGCCCCAGTCTCGGTACGAACTTTACGCTGGCCTCCCCATATACAATTTTAGCGCACTTTGCGGAGTTGGATTGGGCTATGCAGTATGGTGTCGAGGCCGGGCTAATTAGAGTAAGTGTTGGCATGGAGGATGCGAAAGTGTTGTTGAAGTGGTTCGAGACCGCATTGAAAGCCGCTGAAACTGCGGTTGTGCGATCGTAATTCATATGTGCTGTCGTTTGCTGCTATCATTTTTTGAACCAGATATCTTCAACAGGATTTAAGAATAGAGATATGCAACATCATTGTATCCAACTACAACGGCCAATATTAATGTATCATTAAACTTTTGGAGTCTTTTCAGTGCTGAATTTTAGGAGATGTTCCAAAGTCACGTACCCCCGTTTTTTCGTAACAAGACTAGACAACTGCACTAAGTGGCGTGCCATATTCGAGCGGTTGAACTAGATCAATGAAGGACATCTGGATTAGAGTTAGAGAACAATTTAGTTAGCTCTGGTGGTCCAAGCACGCAGCCTATGCCCAGACAATCCTTAAAAGGACGGATGGGAAAAAATTGGTGATCAAGCGGCAGACATGAAGAGGCCTGTAGTCGTGACGCGACGTACACCGGAGGCTCAGTGCTGAATGCTGACCACGAGATAAAGTAACAGCCACAGCATCATCACATCGCAATCCCCCTCCTCTTACGCCGACGTTCTCAGGGGGTAAGGCCTGTCACATGCATTGCTCCTCAGGAGACTGAAGGGCTCCCACTCGTATGTAGTTGGTCCGTTGAACGGGAAGGCGCCTATCTGATCCTTTCGTTGAACAATAAACATTGACCCCAATTTCCAGAGGCGAGTGTGACGGGATCTGCCAGAAGTTCGAATGGAGAAGAGGTTAACCTCGGTTGGACCGGTTTTGAAATGTTGGCAGCCTACCAGACGTATGAATGAGAGCAAGGTTTCACAGACCTTTGCCAGCTCACAATAGATCTAGAGTGTCGCGTTCTGTGCGCGGTGAGCTAGTGGCTTCGCATCTGCCGCTAGTAAGGCGTAAACTACGCAACAAAACAAAAATTCGGAAGGACCATATCAGAACTCGAAGCCCAGGTTTGGAAAAGCTCCGCCGGTATCATCCAAAGGTCCCCTTGTATGCGGCCATTCTCGCAAGTTGAGAAAGGACCGTCTCCTAGCATGCCGTTAAAGTTAGACTGGCATACCCTTGTTCGGAGGTGCATGTTCCGCCATCGATAGTCTCCCCGCAGTCACTAGCCCGGGCCCAGGCTGCTCCGACATGACTCGGAAGCAATTCAGATAAGGGGATATACAACTATGACCCGAGCACGACTTCGGATGCAATACTACTACCAACTTGAAGTGGTGGCGCGGTGACGGCTGGTGACGGGCCACGGCGAACTTCAAGCTTCCATCAGGATCTGAGTTTCGGAAATACACAGGAACAAACAACAAGTTCAAGCTAAGCCTAGTACGGAAATCCTTCCTAAGCCGCACATTCCAGTTCGTTCCATTGAAAAAAATTCTGCATCTCAGGTCTGAGGCGCCGACCTATGCCTCTAGTTTCTGTGAGGCATAGCCAAGTTTTTTAACCTTTAATGTTTCAACCTTTAAGTTTCACTCATCCAGGTCGCTCTGCGTTTGTATAACGGTCTCAAGAACAAGTGCATGATGTCGCAGGGTGATGGCGACTTGGTTAAGACCAAATAGTGAGCGTGCAGTGCAAAGAGACATACCAACAGGATTTGCACTGTTAGACTAAACAGTCATTACCAGTAAGTAATTTCATTTGTCTATGTACCGCCCCCTGCTGTGATTGCATATTGCTGAGCATCAAAAATCAGGGAGAAAGATTCAAGTGCTTGTTAACGGAGACTGAAGAGAAATAAAGTTATGACTTCTCGAGCCTGAGGATGTATATTTAAGGATGAAAAGAGTTAACTGGACTACTGGTATAACCTGTCAGACTGCACTCGTGGGTTGTGTAGATGTGACGATGCCACCATCGAACGCAGACTTTGGATATATGCGATGTCTCGGAGTCCAAGTTGAACGTTGGACAAAGCAAACAAGCGTAAATAGAGCTCCCACAATTGACGTCATACGCTCCATTGCTGCATCAGTAATATTTGGAACAGCCTGTCCGGGGATCTGCTTGTATCATTTGCCACGAGGAGGTGTGATACTATGTTTTTCCTGGAAGTGATGACACTGCCGTAAACCAAGATAAATTCCTGTACAATCACATGCCAATCACGATTCATGCTGTTCGGTCCTCTGTTGTTTCCGAGCCCCCATAGAATATGACTCAGAAAGTGGCTGCGTGAAATTTTCGATGTCACCTCGTTTTCATTAACTTTTATAGCCACAACGATCATCGATCATTATGTAATCGATCATTACCACCTTGGGCACATTCGGTTTGACCAAGTTGCGGCGATCATGAAAAGCTACATGAGGCTAGTACTACTAGGAGGTGCGTCAGTCTAGTCACTCACCATCCGCGTCTTTCGTAGTAATTGGGCCAGATATACGCTCGCATCCAAATTTCTCTTTGATAGGGCCAGCGCTCTTCATATCGCCTAAAGGTTCCAACAGCGTCAAGTTCAGAGCGGCGATCGTTCGATCATCGGCGGATCATCATGGTTTAAATGTGAATATAGACGCCAGTAAAGCGGTCGATTTTTCCACGAAGATCTGAAGCTGTTGAATCTATTAAAGTTTGGTACAACGGCGGCGGTTCAAGGTTCTGCACTAGGCTACTACTAGTACTATGTAGTACTATGTAGTACGTAGCTTCATCTCGTGCGATTGATCGAGTACTTTTAGCCAGTGCAAACCCTCCTGTCAACGCAACGTCCCCAGGCCCGCGACAAAGCCTGCAGTAGAATACTAATAGATATTCGGAAGCTGCAACTCGCCGTAGTGTCAATTGGGTCCCTACAAGTCACCTAAGCATGAAACATAACCTAAATTGACGCCGTGTACCATACGACTGTCATTTGTGTACCTTGCAACCGGATACATATATGGTCAAGTCAGGCTTCATATTCGATCGTGATCGACAAGAGAAGTCCCGAACTTCTCGGCATCAAAGGCATTTGGAAGGTAACTCAAACAGAACTTCCGATTGTAACATATCCAAATACACGGACAGGGTCTTCTTATAAATACACTATGGAGATCGATAACGGAACAGTACTAGTACGAAATTAGTGACGATATGGTAGTACAACATTGTCAGGAATGCAGGGAGGTGCTACAGATGAGAAAGGAGAGGTGAGCGGATACTGGCACAAGTCTTGATGGTATCTGTTGTTCGTAGGTATCAAACGATGGTCGGGTATCGGTCAACCGAAATTATGCAAAGTCCTTAAAGTCAGATAGCAGAGAAGGCTTCTTGAACCTTCGTGAGTTGATACTCTGTAAGGCAAGCAAATTGTCAACTGCACGCAGAGAAAGTGTTCAAACAATCAGACATACTCATTAGCACGCTGTCCTCGGAGAAAAGGCTTAACGCTGTAATCCCGTCGCGAAGCTTTTCCATAAGCTCCTCTTCGCCAACGTTGGGTGCGCCTGGCGGCCATGTATTGGGTAGTGACCGAACGCGGGAGATTTCATCAATGAAGACATGACAGGCGGTCATCCACAACGTCTGGAAAGCAGAATTGTCACGAGAAATGATAGTACGATAACACCCACAACTTACCCCCATAATAGGATTTATGTATCCGACCTCTTGAAGGTTAAGACCACCAAAGCTGACCATGTCTCGTGCTGCGGTCACACAATGTTGTTTTGAAGCAGAATCAGCATAGGAGAATATGCTGTGGAGCTTGATGGTAGCGGCGTCCGTTAACGCATGAGTCAGTAAGATAGTCCGCGTCGAAGATTGTTTGGGATCCAAGTCCGATAATAGAGGCAAATTAGTTCGAAACGAGTCGATTAAACGATTAATAGATTGGAAAGCAGCCGCGAACGCTTGGAACTCTCTTTCACTCAGGTCTGACTCGAGATTCAGTGACGAGGAGGAAAACGAATGATCAAGACGCACTGGGTGACCATTGACCAGAAATGTGAGCTGCTCGGTGAAACAAAATGGCGGCCTTAACATTCATGGTAATTGTTGAATTGCCACCATGCGTGCTTTGTAGTGGATTTCCAAGGAAATTCCTGACGGTAGAACTTCCCCGGACACCGGCAGGCAATGGTCCCTGTGGAAATAAGGTTCATCAGCTTCGTCACAAGTGCTGCGAACGAAACGGACCTCCAAATAACTACTGATGTCCAAAGGCCAAGGAGTGTCGAGTTGCGTACCTGGGGCTTCTAGGGCCCCACAAACGCTTGACGGAGGTTCTAAGGCTACGGTAATATATTTGTGCAACATAAAGACAGTCCAAAACCCATTAATCCGTTCGCCCTCTTCGATACAATCTTTTGGCGGATGTAGAGAAATGGGAGTATCCGATGAAAGTCCTATGGCAGATGCAGCATATAAACTCGAGGAGCGAATTCTATGAAACCCGCTACCAAGGGCTAGTGATACTGCTGCTGCTGTGTGGCATTTAGCCTCGACAAAGCGTCCGGTGCGAAACAAATAGTATGCCAGTAGTACTTCCGCTTGTAATGTGTGTAGAATGCTATTAGGATGCGTGCCTAAGAGATCCGTAGCAGTATGTTGCAAGGCACGTGTCATAAAGGAATATTCTTGAGCAAGGAGTGGTTCTGAATGTGAGAGGTGAACGCCCCAGAGGTAGACGGTACTTAAAAGTGCAGGAGAAGGTCTCGAGTGGTGACCGAAGGAGAGGGGGAGAAGGGTTGATTCGCGAAGGCGAGTAGGGTTAAGAAAAAATCCGAATTCGACGGAATGTGAAAGAAATTTATCAAGACTGAGAAGGAATACGTGAGTCGCAAGGAGATGGACGGGAGGCTTTGACCTACAGGTTCTGAATTATTAGAAATGGCGGTTCCTACAAAAAAAAGAGTAATGAGTGCATGTTGAACCAAGACCTTCACATGGACGCACATCGGTCCCTAAGAATGGCGAGCTTGTGTATTGTCGAATGGGTGATGTAGAAGACCCACTGGAGCCAGTTGATTCTGTCATCGTGTCCAGAGCCGCAAAGTTTGTCCACTGCCTGCCAGATGGAAGACTTGACGTAGTAGATGTTGGCGAAAACGGCGACAATGCACCGCTGTGCGGATGAACCTCCGGTATAAAGAGAGATGGAGCAGACTTGGTGATGTTTTCTGATTCGCGGTATGGACTATAGGGGTCGTGGAGCGTGACTGGCGGTGTCGTTTCGTTTGGGTGTTCGAGTTCATGAAGTCGAGCCTCGAGACGTGAAACAGTGTCCTCCAGAACCCTTGTCCTAGATCTTCCGGGTCCATCGTTGTACTCGCATTCATCATCTTTGGGATGCCGACGACATGGCCCACAAGTTGGTTTGACTCCATCGCATTTCTGTAGGAGTGGGTTAGCAAGTGGCATAAATTAAAGCAAACCGTTGCATTCACGATTTTTAAGAATCTGAAAATTCAACTTGGTGTCAGAGACCTTTGAGGGAGAAACTAATACACACCTGCAGTTCATACATGCCCGTCCCCTCTTCAATGGCTTCGCCATTGCTCGAGCTACCGCAGTATGTTTTGGTGTTTCGGCGATCATCGACACAGTCGAGATGCGCGAAAGACCCTAGGGCGTCTAAGCAGTTGAAGGCAAAATTGTTGAAGTGGAGTCGGTTCATTTTATAGTTCCGAGCTCGCGATCGGACGCGCAGCATATCGTCCTGTTGAAAAGTTTTCCTTCCGAGAACTCAGTTGGGGCAGTACAATGTACAAATGGGTACTTATCGCGATCGTCACGTGCACTCAGATTTTTGAGTCGGCATCGCTGTAGCCGTCGTGAGTCATGCAATTCATTCAATTCTAATGTAATGCCTAATGGTTCTCTTCCCCTTCTTCCTCATCCACCGAGCTCTACTTAATTCCCGGTGCTTTTCTACATTTTGAGCTCGGATTTATAAAGATTCCAACATTACGACTCCAACATGACTCGGACCTTGCTACTAATATTGATCCCGAGCGGTGGACAGATTCAACTACGCTTTGCCTTGACTAGCTGTAGATCAAGTCTGACGCCCCCGAACCGCTTTACTTATACTCGCTCTCTTGACCAGTATCGGTTACATCGCTTCAGCATCTGAGGTCTGTCAAGTCCTCCGATCACTCACCTATGTTCCGGCACATCATAGTTTGAGATCCCTATTTCAGTCACCAGCTGGTGAAAAATATGGTCAAGTCAGTTTGCCCATCTCTTCGAACGTCTTACAAGGTATTTCCTCTCTCACATTTGCCCTCATACGGACGACACAGGCTAGACACAGGGGAGACTGATTTTTGGGGAACTCTCAGCTGTGTCAGAGTGAGTCCCACTCATCGGATGAACTAAATCTAAGCTCATAGTCAGGTTCACTCACTGCCTCGTACAGCGGTCCTGAACCAAATTTCAATATATCCGAGGTCCAAGAGCGAGTCATTGTGGAGACGTGTCAATATATATCCAGACGCCGACTTTTCCTGGCCTAAATTTGCAAATTGAACATGTTATCCATATACACGTTTGTTTAAACGTGGTCCATCTTTCCTGTCGCTTACCCGAAATAGTCCGTTTGACGCCTCGTGTTTGCCTCACCCTCTAGGCGTGACATCGAAATACCTCGAGGACCCCAGGGACGTTCAATCATTCGCACACGATACTATTGGCCTTATTACGAGATCTCAGTCTTTTGCACAGCTGTCTCCTCTACTCCGGTAAGTTGCGCCGCTCTCCCGATTGATAATTAACCCTTGCCCTTCGGCCATGGTTGTATTCGGATACAAATCAGCTCCGAGACGACAAAGAAACAGTAAAGGTGATCCCTTTGGCGCTGGTTTTAAGTGTCTGGTTTGTATTGTATTAGCATGGAAAAATGATCAACTTTTCGTCGTAATCTCTTCCGAAATGCAGATGTCAGTCTTCCCGCGAGATGCTGACCCGAATTGCCCAACGGAAGCTTTGATCGATCTGCGTCTCCGGGTTCCGCTTTTCTCCTGTTAGCTGACGAGTGATTTGCGGAGCATAGTCTACAGGATGCCAAAGGCGGCCCAATCTTTGGAATCTGCGCTGAGATCTCATCTCTGGGAAGTCAGCAGCTTTACTCTCGATCTGCCTGAACCGAGCTCAGGTACTTTTCTGCTGGTTTGCAGAAGTTATTCATCTCAAGGCCGCAAGTGGGACGTACCCCAGAGTTGTCAACGATCGGTAAGTTCTGGAATATGTCCTTACTTCGATGAAATACGCAGCATGATCCCAGGTCGATTTTCCCTTGGCGTTATCAAACATAACTTGTCAGGTGATCCATTCATTCATTTAATTGAAAAATTGGTATAGTATCTGACGTGCCTTGGGACTAGGCGCAAATCCCATATCACTTGTCGCCGTCGTTACAACTTGTGGCTAACTCGTGGCGGGGCGAACACGAGGCAGTCTCGACATATGGATATCCGCCTTCGTATAAATGACAGGGATACATGTGCTTTGTTTTAATAATCCTGTGCCAGATAGGTGTATGGATAAATGTGGTTCCTTGAACTCTAGTCAATGCTGATAAAAAGGTTAATTGGTCGCTCTCATCCCCGATTTGACTAAAGCCTTTGAACTGGCAGCATGAATGCGCCGGAAGTTTGAACAAGGCCGATGGATATTTAATACGGGAACTCTATTACCGTGTGATTCAAGTCGAACGGAGAGCTTTATTCCCAAAGGGCCGATTTTTTTTTTGGGGGGAAAACAAGATCTGCCCATTGGACTGCGCCCGTCTAGGAGCTTACTGGTGACGGCTCGACGCAAGAGATGGAATGTTCGAATTGGTTTTTCTGTTCCGACATGGCTCCTCTCTACGTCCTTGATATATGCAGCCGTTGTTATGGAATTTTCTTTCAATTAATCTCATCTCGTGATCCAATCGGGATTCTGCATTTTGTGTACGATAGTCAAAATAATTAACATGCTAGCGTCTCAGCATGATTTTGCAAGCGACGACTATTCATCAAGCACCCCGAGCGAGATAGGCAATAGCAGGCAAATTGACCAACGTTGGAAAAATGTACGGACATGACATGACCCAGAAATAAGTGGAAATATGGTCAGTTCACTGGCGGCCGGTTCTACGTTGTTCATTTCTGCACAGGCTACTTGTCAGCTCTACCGCAACATGACTCGTTTTGTTGTGTATATAACATCCTATTGCTACCTTTTCGGCAGTCACAGGTTGAGAGTTGACATAGCGCATCTGTTTACCGATAGATCAAGTTTATGTAACGTGGCGAGAGTAAGAGTCTTAACGAGTCGCGGAACACAAACATGGCCGACCTCCCTTGTATGCTACGCTTCCCCTTTTTGAATATGTACACTGGACGTGTGTGTGCGCGGGGTGATATTGGAATTGGACGTTTTCACAGCAAGAGTGGTGGCCGCATTCAACACATCGACACAGCTAGTATCGGCTGTCATCAGTATGCATAGTCTTTAGGGGCGTGAGC
>QMFE01045323.1:0-17874 GCA_003314665.1 Tricholoma sp. MG77 | reverse complement strand
GACAACGACGAGATGGCAAGGACCAGCACGACAAGGAGGAGAGGGCAGGAACCACATCCCAGCCCCTCTCTCCAACGACGGGTGAGGCTCAACCTAGCACCCCCCTTCCGCCATGCGAGCACTGGCTCGCAGTGGTGGTGAGGGGTGCTACTGGGCCACGACATTAGGTAAGATGAGTACGGCATGCCCACAACGACTCAACACAACACCCCTCACCGCTGCGAGCAACTGCTCACAGGGTGGATAGGGGGTGCTGACAACACCGACGAACAGCGATGGACAACGATGGGGACAACATACCCCTGTCCATTACCCACAAGGGTATGCATACCCTCCCAACCCCCGGGTACCCGTACCTGCCGAAACCCCCCACCCTCGACTACAGGTAAGGGTTTTGACGGGTGCGGGTATGGGTAGCAAAAAAATACCCAAGGGTTACCCGTGACAATCTCTAACTGTGATCACTCTTCTTCAAGAGGGGTATACCTACTCTCAAATCCAGACCAAAACTGGTCTAGGGAAGGCTACTATCAGCCAAGTCAAGGCTGGAGCACTTGCAGACAAGAAAAACAATCCTGCAGGCTGTCCTTCCAAGCTCACTACCTGTGATAAACAGTCAATTATTTGTCAAATAAGCACTGGAAAGCTTGACAATGCTGTTCAAGCTACTCATTTCATTAATTCTGTCATTTCTGAACCTGTTCATCCTCAAACAGTCAGGAATGCATTGAAGGAGCATGGTTTCTGGTCTACTA
Source organism: Tricholoma sp. MG77 (assembly GCA_003314665.1). NCBI lineage: Eukaryota > Fungi > Basidiomycota > Agaricomycetes > Agaricales > Tricholomataceae > Tricholoma > Tricholoma sp. MG77. The sequence goes on along the minus strand of QMFE01045323.1, from coordinate 17,119 downwards.
CAAAAAAGAAAGTTCCTATGTTAAAGAAGGTGCATCATCAGTGGAGGCTGGAATTTGCCCAACAGCATCAAAGCTGGACTATTGAGAATTGGAAAAGGGTTCTGTGGACTAATGAAACAAAAATCAATAGATTTGGGTCAGATAGGAAGGTGTATGTATGGAAACAATGAGGTGAATCCATTTTAGACTGGACCTCATCACCAACAGTGAAGCATGGAGGAAATAACCTTATGGTATGGGGGTCTATGGGATGGAATGGGGTGGGAATGCTGATAGAGGTTGAAGGAAAGATGGATGCTGACCAGTATTGTCAGATTTTGGATGAGGGCATGGTGGAAAGCTTTGAGAAGTTGGAGATGGAGGAGGGTGAGTGATATTTTCAGCAAGATAATGACCCAAAACACACATCACGGAAGGCACAACAATGGTTTGAAGACAACAATATTCAAGTTCTACCCTGGCCAGCACAGTCTCCAGACCTCAACCCCATTGAACATCTCTGGGATCATCTTAAATGCCAACTTTGCAAATATGAAACTTCACCCCGTGAGGCTCATGAATTGTGGGATAGATTGGTAGAGGAGTGGAATGCAATTCCACCAGAGGTATGCCAAAACCTCATAGAAAGTATGCCCAGAAGGATCCAAGCAGTTATTAGAGCAAAAGGTGGCCATACCAAGTATTAATTAATTAAAAATGAATGCTCAAACAATTGTTCCAATGAGTCTCCATTTTGTTTAGCTCAGTACTCCATGAGCTTTTATCCAAATCACATGACCCAAGGCTTGTTAGCAAGCCAGGATAATGTAGTATGTTGGACACTAATCTTAGCACCCTCAATTATATCAGCATTCCACACTGAACTGATCTTTGAAATCCAGGTAAACATTGGAACAATTTTTTGAGCCACTGTATGTCTCTGGCACTTATATAACCATGCAGAGTGGTATGGCCATGACTTGTGGATTACTTCCTTGTCTAAGTCTGCTGATAAGAAAGGAGTTCCTTTCAAACAACCTCCTCGCAATCCATAAACTTGCTCACATCTCACAACTCTCAGGCATCATCTTGATCTCTCTTCTCCAGCACATGTGGCTGTTTGGTTTACTGCTCTAGCTGCTTTTTGGGGTTGTTGGTGCTTGGACGAATTACTGATTCATTCACCACAATCCTTCCCTTCTGCATATGATACTACTCATGGGACACAATTTTCAACATCATGGAGTAATCATCACAAAGTCATTACCTTTCACTTGGTTTGGACAAAGACCACTGGTATTTGTGGTGGTGGATGTATCTTAACTGCTACAAATGATTTCCTCTGTCCTGTTTGGGCCCTCAAAAACCATTTTCATATTAACAACATCATGGATCACAATGCTCCTCTTTGCACTTTCCGTGTTGCAGATTCTTGGTCCCATCTGACCAAGGATAGATTTCTACACACTACTTCTGGTATGGTGTGGCAACAAGTTGTATCTGCTCTTCACTCACCATGTTTTGCAGATATCTATAACATTGCCCACCAATTGCCCACCTCAACTTTGTTCTGGGGCACAGCTACTGTATTGGAGGCTCCATTGAGCTTCTCTCCATTGGTGTGGCACTGGAGATCATTATGAAGCTCAGAGGTTGGACTTCCTTATGTTTCTTACTTTACTGGCATCATCTCAAGTTTATCATTCCCTGTTGGGATCGGGCAATCCAAGCCTGGTCCGAGTATTAGTTCCCAAGGCCTATTTATAGTATGTAACATATGTAGGCTGTACTATAGGAGAATGATAGATGTCTGACTCTGTACTTCACAACCACAATCTCAGCCTTAAGAACTCTCTCAGCTTGTCATTATTCCAACATTCCCACTGCTATTACATGTGCATGGGAGGCTCAGCAGAAGCTTTTTGCTAAAACTTTTGGTATCACTAATCAGTCTTTTAATTTGTCTTTTGATCTCACCATGTAATATATTGATATCAATTCTGCTCCGCACTTCTTTCCACTTCTTATTCACAACATAATTTCACTGCTCTTCCATGTTTCTTTATGAAAGCCTGTGTCATTCAGGCTCACTGAGACAGTCACACAACATTGACAAGACCACCATATATTCTCCAGAGCTTGGGGGACTACATGAGGGCAGTGGTTACAGAGTCTGGCTATACTATAATAAGTAAGGTTTGATATGTAACTGGTGCTGGTCAGTTTCTATATAAGGAAGTTTGCCTTATGTCATCATAAGGCTGAATGCAGACATGAACATGAAGGGCATCTGACTGGGCACCATGAGGGAACAGGAACAGGGGCACCTGGGTGAGGTACTTGGAGGGGGGGGGTGCATGAGAAGCATGCAGGACCAAGACTAAGGGAAAGGAAGGCATGTAGTAAGTATGGGAGCACCAGACTTACACTTTATCTCTTTTTCTTTCTTTCCTGGACCCTGCATAGCTCTGTTGGGAAGTTCAACTGATGGTGGAGCTATGCTCTGATGGGCAGTTGTTGGTCTTCTTACCCAACACCATTGACCTGCAAAGCCTTGTGTACAGAGACTTGTGGATAGCAACTTTCTGGTTGGCTGCGTCCCAATTACATTTGGTACTCAGGCCCCAGCCCAAGTCTCTCACCACACACTTGATTGATATTTCATTTATTTACTCATTCTACTGTGCATGCTTCAGGACACAATAGTGTTTGCCTTATTAGGAATACTATCAAGATACTGACATGATACTTTGCCAGGAGTATCTTGTAGTCAGGTCTGACAAATATAGCTGAGTTTGAATTTTCGTCGTCCGTCTGGAGATACATCAGAAAACATGATAAACAGCACACTTTGGCATAGATAATACAGTGGTTGCATGGGGTGAAGAGGGTTAAATATCAAAAGGAGTCATGGCAGGATTTCAGTAGGCTTATGGCAGCTTACTAGCACTTATGGCTTATGTGGTATCCAGAACGGTCGGAGCACCTGATCAAATAGTAATAGTGGAAGTCTACCGTATGAGAACCCAATTCAATCAGAAGTCCAGCTGCAAGTTCCGAAAGCCGTCAAGTTCCTCTGCAGAGCAAGTCTCTCGGGACAAGATATCCATCATTTCCTCCTCCCGGACCGTTAGTACCTCTTTATCATTAAAAATGACTTCATAAAAATTCCCCCTCAATTCACTTGAACCTACATCGTTCACGAAACATTTGGTAATCTGGTCACGCAGCCAAAGGTTACGGTCGCGGTAGTGGATTGTCCGGCCGATAAGGCTCGCATCAGGAGGTGCAGATAAAGGGAGGTTAGCACCATAAGAGATCAAGCTGGGGACGACCTGCAATTCCCCGACGGGGTCTAAACGTGATTCTGCGCCCAAAGACGTTAGGGCGTGTCGTTCGAGGTACTCTTGAGCTCTAGTAATGATCTCTTAGCCAAGGCCCACCGAGAGAAAGAGATCATGTCATCTCACGCTATATGATGAGCAGCAGCCTTTATCTGGTGCCCCGCAATTCCCATTGGTACGAGCTCTTCACTCTTTATTACCTGCAGTGCTGTCCAGCACTGGCACTGGACTTGCAAAAGCCTTACAAATTATGAGCCGGCGGTAGACTTGCAAGAGGGCAACGGCATACTCCGCAGGTTTTTTCTGGTCTAGCCAAGATATCAATTTTGCGAAATGGGCTGCCGGCAGCTGGTTGCCAACCAGGGGTAGGATGTGTGGGCGAAACGCCCCCTTTCTCCACTTCGCGTCCGCGGCGTTGTATAGGGAAGACAGCGTGGGTTGGTGTTCGAGAAGTTTGTCCGAGCATGTGTGGTAAAGGACCAGATAGCCGGCGATTTTGTAGGCGATTTCGAGCTGGGTTTCGCTGAGTCGTATAGACATTTTTTGAGGTTGACGAAGAGGGGGAAAACAAGAGAAAAGGAGGGCGCTCGGATCCCGTTTCCTCGGATAGGAGAATTATAGGAGTTGGGTTCAGGTTTAGGGGAAGACGGTGTCGGGGAACAGGTCTGAACAAATGCCTTAATACAAATAAATTATCAATGTTACAAAACGCTGCGTTGCTATGAGTATTCTTTTTGAATGAACTTGGCAATTGTCTGTAGTTGAATGTTGGAAGTTCCTTCGTATATAGCACCCTGCGCATACATTCATCAATTATAAGAGAAAGCGAGAGAAGATAACAAGGCTCACAATCTTCGAATCTCGCCAAAATTTCTCAATTCCAGTTTCCCTTGTAAAACCCACGCCCCCTGCCCACTCAATTGCCTGCCCACTAACATGCTGTGCCACCACGCTGGCCCAGTACTTCGCCATGGCGGCCTCCTTCGTGAATGACCTGCCCTCCTCCTTACGGCGCGCGGCATTGTATGTCAAGAGACGTGCGGTCTCAATGTCAACAGCGGCTTGCGCTATCTGGAAAGACATGCCTTGGAAAGTGCCAATGGGCTGCCCAAATTGCTGCCGCTGATAAGTGTAGGGCACGGCTTTGTCGAACGCACCTTGTGCCAGGCCGAGCATTTGAGCAGCGATGCCGATGCGGCCTATAGGAAAGGGCGGAGGTGGAGTTACTTGGAGGGGGAAGAAGGATGGAATATACCTTCATTTAAACATTCAATGGCAATCTGAATGCGACATTGCATTCATGTAGTGAATCTGTGATGCGAATAAGGTTCACATACTTTGTAGCCCTGACCCTCTCCGCCAATGATGTTCTCTGCTGGGATCTTGAGATCGTCAAAATTCAGGGAACATGTGGAGGAGGCTCTGATGCCCAGCTTTTGTTCTTTCTTGGCAATCTGAATGCCCATGTCTTTAGTGGCAATGAAACAGGTTATGCCTTTGTAGCCTTTGCTCGGGTCCACCTATTTCGCTGTCAGAGTTAGTAGACAGTGATGAGCTGGACACACGTTAGCGAATATGAGGAAAATGTCGGCCTCGTATGAGTTTGTAATCCACATCTTGGAGCCATTGATAATCCAGTAGTCACCATCCCGTCTGGCCCGTGTTTGGAGTGCAAATGCATCGGAGCCAGAGGCAGACTCGGACAGACAGAAAGAGCTGAGCTGGTGAGTTTGGTGAGGTCATTGAAATTACTTTATGAAGGTGAGACTTGAACAGACTTTGGATTCTGCAAGGAGGGGCATGAATTTATCCTGTTGCTCCTTGGTCCCATGCTTGCGGATGATGGTGTTCACCAATGTGTTATGTACATCACACATTACCGAGACGGAGGGATCGACCTTGGCCAGCTCTTCTACGACGATAATGGCTGCTGTGAATGAGCACTCTGCACCTCCGTGTTCTGCGCTCGTTTCAATACCCATAAGCTAGAGAACGACAGTCGATGTGAACAACGCGCGTTAAAGGGGTTGGAAAGGCTTACGCCTTGTCCAAACAGTCCTTTTATGATAGCAGGGTCCATTGACTCGTTCTCATCCATCTCGCGGACTTTGGGACCGACGACATCTAGAGCAAATCGTTGAACTTTGAGAAAGTGAATGACTGAGTTGAGAAAGCTGTATGTCGGTTGCGGTGAGGACACACCTGCGTCTCGTAGCATTCGTTCCTCCTCTGTGAAATTGTCTAGTGAATTTACTGAAGAGCGAGTACATGGCGAGGAGGTGAATGTTTTAATATAGAACCGGCGAGGTCTAGCAACGGCGCGTAGAGAACTTCTTAGGATGGAGGTCATTGATGACAAGCACTAGTAAGTAAAGTGACTACTACAACAAATTATTTCCGCATCAATAGATAGACAGGGTCTCCCAATACAATGCTTGTCATATGCCGAAATGAACCAGTAAGCGACATAAGAAGCCCACCGAACGAGATATAAACAGTCCTAGTCTCAGATGTCAGTACCAACGTAGCATGTCAAAGTATGTTCGTTGTCTTACACAACCTCCGCCGTTCCTCCATCAAATTTGTACACCTTATCCCGAATTAACAGGCTCTGGTCGCACGAGAACACACATACTTACCTTTCCATACATCACATAGTCATAGTCATCTTGAAGACCACTACGTCCCTTGCTGTCTGATCTCCACACATCTCGGTCTTTATCGTCAGCTTCTTCCCCAATACCGTCAACGCCAGCTGCGCCGGTTGAACCACCACGAGAAAGAGAAGATGCCAAAGCCAAAGCAAAGCTTTGGTCCCTTTGAAGAGGAAACAGTTCTATGTTGTAGTCTAGCGTAAGATCCATGTCGTAATTTTTTGAGTGAGCATAAAGACGTGATACTAGAGACGAGAACTAAGATGTAGTGCATCTGAATGAGGCCGAGGCAAACCTCTATCGAATTTTTTGCCTTCCTTGTCGATTGCATTGATTGTGAATATGTCGTCAAAGACAATGTTGGACGCTGCAGTCGCCATGCTGCAACTTGAAAGCAAGGTCGAAGAGATCACGTGTTGCGCGTACAACTTGAACTTGCATGGCTGGTCGATTTCTTGTAGCGGCTGTTCTCTGTCCTTTTGCTTTCGCTTTCTCAGATACAGTTCCCCTAGTAACTTGGTCTTCTCATAGGTATTCTCAGATTCTAAACTAAAAGGAAAAGTGGAGGCTGATAGGTTGGGGTAGTTCAAACACTCTCGACAGTTTATCCACTCATAATGCACGTCATTCATTAGCTCTTGTAGAGAGCATCCTCGTCAATGAAGATGTCTGCGACCATGACGCTATAGTTCTCATCTCACAGCCAGGGGTATGTTGTCTCATGCTTTATACTTGTCTTGCAGTGATACCACTTCTCAATCAAGCTACACGCCTCTGACCTTCGTGCCCTCTCACCCTCCTCAAACCTTGCATGGAGCCTCTCTTCTTCTTCATCTTCGCGCCAATTCCAATACGTCCCTATTCATGCTGAACTTGAAATGTCTGCTATAGCAGAGAGTCTGTCGGTGCGCTGCGGATCTCGTCTTGTCAAGTTCAGCCCAGGTCAAAGGGGCTACTTCTCCCGTGGCGCAAAGCACGTTTTCACCATCAGCATGTCTGCTATCGAAACATATGGAGTTGCCAGGAAGGACCAGATGAACATTTATGGCATGTCTTCAAGTCTGTCTTCAAGTCATTCTGCTAATCAGAAAACGTTGTCTAGAATCCCAACTCGCAGATGAGCTTAGCCTCCTAACATCCTCATTCCCAAATCACCTCGTCATCTACACTGGCGCTTCTCCTTCCCCTTTGTCCAAACGTCAGGCTCCTCCGCCTGCACTTTCCCCGCCCGTTCTCGAAAATGTCTTTCAAGCAAACACAACCTTGCCAGACGGTGGAATCCTCAAACGCTACCAGCTGCTCACGCCCGGACTGATTATGGCCCTTTTGGTGGCATTCTTTGTGCTCGCCCCCGTTGTGATGATTGGGTTTAGGGCCTTGGCGAGCATTCAGAGCCCGTTGAAGGTGGAACCACCAAAAGGATACAGTACAACCGAGAAGAAGTCACAGTAGTTTCATGGTAATTATGTATACGGTATGCTTGATTCAAGTTCAAGATATTTATGTTCTTCGTTGGCGAGCGGGTGAACATGAACGCAGCACCAATTCCCTCTATATGCCACGCCTCCGGAACACGATCCAAGGCTTTCAGTGAGCTATGTGTTGACCAATTATTGAGATTCTGAACAAGTTGCATGATTCGCCATCATATAAGCTTCATTGGGTTGGCAAGTAATGAGTGGATGTGGGTCGGAGGTATATATGTATGTGTACAAATTGAGAGTACAATAAAATGATCTATGCAGAGGTTGTATGCGTGAAGAGAAAAGAAGTGCGGGACTACAATGAGTTGAAAACAAATATGAAAGCAATTCCCAAAGAAAATCAGACAAATTCAGTCAGTGAACTTCACGTAAGTAACAGAGAAGAACATGGGTGCACATTCCAAACTCCCAAATCAGCAGTCTACGCCATCCCACCCATCCCGGTCCCGATCGCAGTCCAATGCTATCCGCATAGCCTCTACTGCTGCCAAGTGGAATGGCAGCAAAGGGTTCACACTAAGCCTCCACCGTGTACGTGCAAGCACAGCGAGCTCGTGAAAGTTTCGTGTGATGTCTGCGTGCAGCTTGGCTACTTCGTCCGTGGTGGTCGTAGCATTGGAAGGAAAGGGCATAGAGGCGGGAGGGAAGACATGCAAGAGGTGGATGTGCAGCATGGAGATGGAAGTTGGGGAGGGCGTGGCGGGCAGGCAGATGAGCGTAGTGCTGGAGTGTGGGAGAAGGGGAAGATGGTGGGGTTGCTGGTCTGCGATATGTCGGGTGTCAGTAGACGACGAGGATGGAGTAGCGAATGGTTCTGGGATGAATGCGTGGGAGAGTCCAAGATCGGAGGCAGTCGGAGGCAGAGATTGGGGGAGGTGGTGGTAGTGGGAGAGGGCATAGAATGTGGTAGTAATGTCAGTGAAATTTTGAGGGTGGTGATTTTGGTTTTTGGGTGATGGTGGCTTAGCCTTGGGAGAAACATTGATGTTACTTCTGGAAATGAATGTCCAGGGTGTGTCAGGCTCGACACTTAAAAGTGAGATATGAACCATAGGGAGCTCTTCACGAGTTGTCGTGACGTCGAGGTACTTTGTCCAAGCTGTATGATGTTCTGATCAATGGCTTATAAGGAAAATAATCAGGAAATTCCCACCTTCGATCTCACTCTCCCCCATCGCGCCAAGCTTCGAAAGTACCATTCTCCATTCTACGTCCGCTCTCTTCGCGAACTGAACCGCAAACTCCCATATTTTCTTCACTAAAAATATATCTTTCGATATCTCCACCTCCGCCTCCCCTGGAGTCTGTGTAAGCCACACACCAAGTTCATGGGCTTCTCCCCGCTGGTCCACGCAAGCTGCTAGTATCCACTTGCCGCATGCGCTCACCCGATATCCAATATGCACAAACGTATGCCGGTCCACTACATCCAGTGGTGCACGTGATGCACGAATGAATGAGACTTTGTTATGGATGGGCCGCGCCAGAGTAAAGGCAGACTCCTGGAAGTACTTGCGCACAGATACGCCGTGCTCGCCGAGACGCCGAGACATGTGGCGGTCAACAGGAAGCAGAATGCGGTCATACATGGAGGCACAGAAAACTTCGAGGTCAGAGAAATTGGCAGAGGGGTTGCCCATACAACTGAGGATGAGTTGCTCAGGCACGAACTGGAACAAGATTTGCATTTCAGAATGAGTTCTGAGAACCTTCTTGACGGAGGAAAAGACCTGTCTAAGGACGGGAGACCCAAGGGTCATTGTGAAGACTGGTGTTATGACAAAGAAAATCAAACTAGATTGGGAGGCAGGAAGGCTTGTGATGAAGGACACTGCGGGATTAATGACGGGGTTAAAAACGGAACTGCAGGTGTAGCAAGGAAACTGACTTAAGGACTTGCGAAACGAAGAGTCAAAGCGAAGCGGAACAAGACCATCCTTCGAACAAGCACTACAACTTCCAGGAACAAGAGTGCCAAGATGTCTTCCCTAAACATTGTGAGGTGAGCAGATTTCGTCCACAAACCATCACTAGGACGAACCTCATACATCGCGGAAACTGTAGAGAGCCAAGAGTCGACTTGCTGTTGCCGCTGCTCACTATCATCCTCAAATAGCACGAACACAGTTCCGTTCTTCCGCCCGCCCCTTGGCCCCAGACCAAGCTTTTCCCAGAACCGCAGAGCAGTCGGAAGAATCTGTATGACAGCATCCCCTTTCCCGATTGATATCATGGGGGCCTCCAATTGGATCAGTTTCTGAGAAGTCTTGTTTGACCCTTGACCCTGCGCATCTAGCCCGAAAAGCGTCCCAATCTCCAGGGGGCTTTCCAACGCAGGCACAGCACCCAAGAGTTGCGAAATAGTTCGCACATCAGCTGGCCACACCTCCGCTGGTTGCCTTGGTCCTAAGGAATTTACACGCCATGCATCAGCCCACGGCGGGTTCTCAACCACCTCCGTGGCGAGAGTGAGTGCCGCCGCCTCCAGAGACTTTGACTGTTCCGAAGCCGCCCCCATGGTAGCAGCAGGTGAGACAGGGGTAGGAACAGACACGGCTGGGGCAGCGATGGTGATATTTGTGGGAGCCACAGCCGCGCCTGGTGGGCGAAGAGGCGTACTGAGGGGAAGCAACTGGGAGTGTTCAAAGTGTGTGGAGAGGAGAGCGGGGCCCGGTGGAAGGTAAGTGGGCAGCGGTGTCGAAGGGCGGGAGATGATGGGCGACTCGGCGTAATCATCTTCGTCGGATTCAGAGTCGGCTTCGGATCTAGAATTGACGTCCACCTTTGGCATACTCCGTGGTTTTTCCCAGTCTTCGTGTTCTCGTATCCATGCAGGGGACGTAAGCTTCTTCGTCCCATGAATACCGCTGGCGCTATCCCGCCCGCCCTGCACGAATATCTTCCTCTTAACTCCGATAAGCTTCCTGACAACCCCAACACGCGGGTCAGTGGCAGCCAAATATTTTGACTTCCATCCGCTCTCTACAATGCCTGCCTCTTTCCCCTTCCCTAGTATATCAACCCCATCTTTGTCGACCATCCCTGGCTTTGGCGAACTTATCTTCTGCATTGTAAAGTCCACTGCCCGATCCTCCTCATCAGGCGGACTCGGAAGCGAGAAGGGAAATGCAAACTTGCCCACAGCATACTTTCCATCCAGAACTCGGTGGTACGCTGCGAACGGGATCGGATCAAATATCCTCGCAGAGGTGCTTGGTGTATCAGGCTCAAGGTGTATAGAGGGTGTAGGCGGGACAGAATGGGAAGAGGGGGTGGCGGCCGAGCCGGGAGAGGGAGGGAGCAGGTCTGGCGCGGCTGGGTAGCGTGTAAGGGTGGGTGGGTCAAAGGGGGAAGTTTGGAAGTGGGAGGTGGAATTGGAGGTGGAGTGTGGGGTAGGAGGTTGGTGTAATGGCGGGACTAGAGAAGGGCCCAGACCTGAGCCTGAGCTAGAGTTTAAAGCTGATCCTCTGGGGTGATTATCGTGGGAGAATGGGGGTGGGGTCATAGCCGGTCCAATAAGCTCAACTCCTGTAGTCATACCTCCTACTGCACTGCCCTTCCCCGCTGGCCCTGCCATTAGTGTAGAGATTGATCCAGAAGGTCCTGTACGTCCTGGCGCTCTTGCTGACGGCTGGTCAAAAAAGCTGAAATCATCTTCCGTAAACGCGTCTTCAAAGTCCATCCCTGTATCACCACCATCGCCCATTCCGAATCCCAAACCCATGTCAAGGCCAAAACCGATGTCCATGTCCATGTCCATACCGAGATAAGGTTGCGGTTGTGCTGACCAGGCAGAATCTAAGTTATTGTTCAGAGGGTCGTATGAGGCTGTCGATGTAGATGACGCTGTCGCTAATGAGCCCGTGTCGACAGTGGTTGGAGTAGAGGTGGAAGGAGCGATTACTGTGGACTCCGCAGGGCTAGTGACTTCTGGGAGAACTGGAGCACTTTCTGCGACTGGGGAGGTCTGTCCCGTCTGTGCAGGCGCAATAGGCAGATTTGTTTGTGGGGGGGAAGGGTAGAAGTTCTGCGTTGGGGTCTGTGTCTGGTTCACAGCGACCTGTGGCTGCTGCATATGTAGTGGCGGTTGTATTTGCTGCTCAACTTGTGCTTGCATCTGCGGTTGGCCGTGTCCAACCAATGGTTGCGTTTGCAACAATACACCAGGTGTCGGTGTGTCAGGTGCGGTAGGAGCAGGTCCGCTCGCAGCTGTTGGCGTCGGAGTTACAGCAGCAGTCCGCGATCCGGACGCTTCCCGTTCTCGCTCTCGTTTGAGACGCTCTCGTTCTCGTTCTCTTTCTCGTGCCACAGCATCGACATACCCACCAACCTCGATCGCGACAAGCTGGAGGTCCTTGGAACGCGAAAGCGTGAGGGAGCGGAAGGCTCGGAGAGATCCTGATGACGGCGAGGGTGGGATGACGGGGCGGCGGAAAGCTGAGAAGTCGAATGGGGGCAAAGATAGTTCCGTGGGTTGAGCTGCAGCTGGAGTGGGAGAGTTTGCCGGAGGGGAAGACGTGACCGGGCCGGCAGCAACGGATGTGGAAGGTGCGGGAAGTGATGAAGGAACTTGCGGAGATGGTTGAAGAGAGGCAGGAAGTTCAGGAATATAGTTCAGAGGCTGGCGCTGTGAGGAACAGTAGGGGAAAGGGGAGGATGGAGTGGAAGCGAGACAGAGAGCGGTAGGGTAGATGATGATGACGCCCTTATCCTCGCCTTGCTTGTTCTCAACGCTTACCCAGGCTAAGATGAACATTGGGCTTTCAGAAGATTTCCTTGAAGGCATCTGTGTCTGAGAGGATTCCCACCCGCTGACTCCAAGCCCTTGTAGGGTTTCACGAAATTGTCTGGTAAGCGCCGAAGTGGGACCTGTATATTTGGTGAGAAAAAAAGCAGGGGTGCCGTGTGGGAGGAGGGTTATTGGAGTCCCAGCTGGAAGAGGCAGGACATATCCGAGGGAAATAAAAGCGGTGGGGAGAAGAAGCGGGTGGATTATCAAGTACGGATGAGAATCACCGCGTTTATGGATTAGATGGATTTGTAGTTGACAATACAGCAACGGTCTGATTTCAATGTTAAAGACAGTGCACTGAAGCGAAAAATCAGGATTACCTTGCCATTGCACGGTATTCCCAGGTAGTGCTCCATTCATTCTTCGAACAGGGTGTGCTGAGCAGAAATCCGCCTTTAAGGCGTTTTGCTTGCCGGTTAGTGATATTCGATGACTTTGTCACCGAAGCTGAGATGACATCGTCGAGGAGACGAATACGAATTGCCTCGACGAAGTTGCTGTATATGATCCTAAGCGGTTTCCGGGGTAACAGAGGAGCGGTGGACGATGCAGATATTGCATGATCCAGACAAATCGAACAAGGTTCGCGAAGGATAGAACAGTTGGGAGAGCAAGGATATAGGTCTTGCGGCATAAATGACGAAGTTTCAATGGCTAAAAAGACGCGGGTTTTCAGTAAACGAATGAATCGAGAGGACCAATAAATTTAGGGTTAGGGTTACCCTAAGTGGCCAAAAAAAAATTGCAAATTTGGGAGTCGTGCCGAGGGTGACGGATGCAAGTAAAAATACCCACCAGTTAACCCATTGAACTGCAGCTGGTTCAGTATTAATGTAGAGACAGTGAGGTGAGGTTTCGAAGAGACAAGAAAAACATAGAGGAAAGAGTTAGTGCTGATGTGTACGCTGGTCAGCAGGGAATCTAGAAGATTGGATGAAGAATTCCGTGACAAAATAAGTCTTCTAGCGGATTCGATGCTCTCATGAGCATGTAGGGACGAGTTTGTGGGTGGAGCGAATATGGAATAAGAAATACAAGGGTCCAGTGGCAAAGTAATCCTGGAAGAAAGCAGATGTTCTGATAGAGATATGTTTGGCGGGGGTAATACAAGTGTCGAGTGAAGTTGATTTGACCTGGAAGCCATAGCAATCCAGCCAGGGAGAATAAGGAGACTCCTACGAAGGCATGGAGGAGAAGGGGAAAGCTACCGGAAAATGCCGAGTTTTGCCCAAGTTGGATTTTTTTTCTGGTTCGTGGTGTGCTCGTTGTTCGATTCGTTCCTATAGCCTCGTTGCTCACTGTTCCGTACGACATGCAAGCCTCTTCAAGACCAGCTTCTACATCGACTCGGCCTCCACATTCTCCTCTGCCACGGGTTAATACTCAAACAAAAGTACTAGACACTTCTCAGGGCAAGATCCTTTGTATTGCTGATATTCGTGGACGTCTTTCTGCGCTCAATGATTTTGCAAGAGACGTTAATGCAAAAGCAATAATACACACAGGAGACTTTGGTTTCTTTGGCATGTTTCCCGCCTCTCTTTCTTTGCTTTTCTTCTTACAAACTTCGCGCGCAGAATCCAACAGTCTCGACAGAATCAATGACAGAACCCTCCGTCACCTTACCATGTATTCTCCTCTTATTCCTTCTGCGCAGCGTACACATCTCCTATCACAAGATAATTCACCAGACGTCATTCGTTCTACCGTTAATATTGCTCTACTCTCCGAATTTCCCCTTCTTCTTTCAGGTCAACTCAAACTCCAAATCCCCGTCTACACTGTATGGGGTGCCTGCGAGGACGTTCTTGTTCTTGAAAAATTCCGTGCAGGTTCCTATGCTATCGATAACCTTCACGTTCTAGACGAGGCCACCACTCGTTGCCTCGACGTTGGCGGCGTCAAGCTTCGCCTTCTTGGTCTTGGTGGTGCCCTTGTTCCCCATAAATTATTTGATAATGGTGAGGGGAATGCGACAATTGCAGGTGGCCAAGGCACAATGTGGACCACTGCCCTGCAGATCGGCGAGCTCGTCGACACAGCACAACGTGTCTTTGACCCAACCGAGACGCGCCTCCTCGTGACGCACACGAGCCCTGGCCGCGAAGGTATCATCGCGCAACTCGGCCTAGTTCTCAAGGCAGATCTGACTATTAGCGCTGGTCTGCATTTCCGGTATGCCACTTCCTACAACGAGTTTAGCGTTCAGGGCGACTTTGAGGGCTTCCGTCACAAGATGGTGCTTGGGAAGGAAGCGTTCGATAAAATCTGGGAGAGCGTGAAGAGCCAGGTGGATGCGGTTATTGATGAGCATCAGAGGGTCTTACTGGATAAGGCGTTGAGTGTTGTGGAAAGGCTACCCCCTGCCCAACCATCCAGCGGTCCCGGTGCAGCTGCAACCGGAGAGGAACCCGCGTGGAAAAATTGTTGGAATTGGAATCTGTGCGACGCAGCGTATGGATCCCTGGTTTTGGATGTCAAAGAGGGCAGGATCAGCGCTGAGCTCAAGAGTCAAGGTGTGCGCTCGTATTTGCTGTCAAATTTCTAAGACTTAGTCTAACCCCACTTATCAACAGGATTCAACTACGCATATCGTCGCACTGCAACTGTTGCGCCCACCCCCAACTCGACGACGGTAGCCCTGCCTTCTAATGCTCCCCAACATAATGCAACCGGCACCCTTAGCCAACCCCCTTCTCACGGGTCCACCTCTGTCCCCGCCCCTGCCCCTGCCCCTGACCGTGCCATCCCTCCGCACCTCTCTAACAGTAACAGCGCCAGCGCCAGCGCCACCCAGTCTTACACGTCCACGCCTCCCCCAGGGACTGCTACATCTGTGGGCAAGGAGAGTCCTGCCCCAAAAACCAACGGTGCTTCCCCAAGTGCAAATGCCGAAAAGGCCGAGCGAGAAAAGGCCAAGAAAAAGGAGAAGAAAGAACGGAAGGACAAGGAAAGGGCTGAAAGGGCTGAACGGGAGAAAGCCGAGAAGGAGGGCACGCCGAGAAGCGCATCAACACCCGTGTTGCCCGAATCGGGCGGTGTGCAGGAAAATGTGCCACGGGGGGACGAAGTAAAGTCGCCTGTTACAGATGGCACAGGCAGCACAGGCATGCGCACACCGAAGACTGGAAGGCCTCCGAGGAACCCGTGGACAATATTTATGAGGATGCAGGTCGCCGCTACTGAGCCTGAACTGAGGGAGTTCTTTGGAGAAGCTAAGAGTGGGGTATGTTTTCGTTTGATCTTGGCTTGCACTGGGATCTGAAGGACCTGACTATTCTTTTGGCCGTAGATCACACGGATCAATTGGCCTATCCCGCACCCTGGCCGGCCGAGACTGGCGTATGTCGAATTTGGAGATGAGGAGGCTATGAGAGCTGGGCTGGAGAAACATGCTGAAGTAAGTTCTTCGTTTTCCTTCATAATGCGAAGTATTCAAAGCAAATGTTTACGCAGAAACTTAAGGACACCATTCCTGAAGTAAAACAAGCCACTGATCGTGAGTCGCGTGGGGAGCCCCCGCACCGCGGCGGTCCGAGAGGAAGAGGCCGTGGCGGAGGTGGAGGCTATGCGGCCAGAGGCTTCGCAGCGGCTGGGTTGACAAGAAGTCAGCATCGTGGAAGTGATGCTGGTGAAGGTGCCAGACTGAGTCCCAGTACAGGTGTTGGACCTGGTGGAGAAAGCGCCTGAATTAATTGTCCCGGATTGATGGAAAGACGATGTTTTCTTTCATTCTCCTTTTTCGTTCTCTTGCGTTTTCACGTACACTGAGTCCTCCCCGATCTGATTTTGAAATGGCTCACGATTACCACAGTCGTCGTTTGTTGTGATCGTCGGCTTTACCATATTCAATCCTGGGCATCTGTGACATAATCCTTCTCGTCCCATTTCCCTTCTCATGATTAGTTCGCACCTTACCTCCGATTTCCCTCTCTCTGCTCTTCCCAAGGTTATTTCCTCCTCTCTTTTCTCACCCCTATCACCTATGCTGGTATCCCTATAAATTCTTCATGATCACACACATACCATATGCTCGCCTTAC
This sequence comes from Tricholoma sp. MG77, assembly GCA_003314665.1. Classification (NCBI taxonomy): domain Eukaryota; kingdom Fungi; phylum Basidiomycota; class Agaricomycetes; order Agaricales; family Tricholomataceae; genus Tricholoma; species Tricholoma sp. MG77. The sequence continues at coordinate 824 of QMFE01045323.1, read as the reverse complement.
TGGTTGATCGGTCCCATGGATATCGATATGGACCCCGCATACGTACATAGTAACTCTGAGCTTTTAATTTCATTGACTTACTGGGCACATTTGAAAACTCAAATTTGAATGACCGCTTAAACGATTAGTACACCGGCCCGTCGCTCGAACTCTTATTAATTCAAGTTGTAGGCATATGAAGGGGTTCGTCAAACCCATTGACCCCACACCTAGGTAAAGAGTTTACTGCACACTGTCTAAGCGGGGTGTCAGGTCTTGATCTTTCAGTCCTCACTCACCAATTAACCAAGCAACCAGTGCCATTTAATGGCATTATTCCATGACCTCGACAATACTCCTGGTACTTAAGGTTATGATCTACTGATTTGGTTTGAGGGCTATTGACAAGTTGCTGCACATGGCAAAATAAGTCCACTGAGTTGGTTGTAGTCAATAGTGGCAAGTCAAACATCAGATCTCAGACTCCAACGTTCAACGGACAAAACATCACTTGCATCGACCGTGCGCCGATTCAGGCGGAGTACTACATACTGCCAGCAGCTGATTCAACGACGTTGGGCCGCCTTCATAAATAGTTATACATAGACATGGAATGGCGTACCTACCCTGTAAGGTCTAGCAGTCTGGTGACTCGCAAGGCATGAGCAAACATGGATCTAGGCTCATGTATGACAATCTTGTATGAGTGCACCTGACATTTTCAGCAAACATACCCATGTCAACAAGCATACCCATCCGGGGCCACGCCAGCATACATTGCTAACAAGGCCATACCTGGCCAGCTACTGATATATGCGACACCAGGCTCTGGATTCTCTAGGGGT
>QMFE01045321.1:0-13080 GCA_003314665.1 Tricholoma sp. MG77 | reverse complement strand
GTCGGCTCAATGACCAGTCAATCTGAGGATTATATCGGACGAGCCAGTTGTATCCAAGCACTACTTCACAGGACTTATCCAGATTAGTCACGTAGAACGCAACCTTCTGATCCTCACCAGTGGGCAACAAGAATTCAGGATTTACAAGACTTTCCAAGACAGAGTTACTACTACCGTCAAAGAGATGCAACGGGATTTTAGCAGCGAGCAGCGCCGCGGACAATAAGTGCTTCGCGATGAATCGCGGGTCGATAAAGCAATGCGACGACCCAGAATCGATGAGAGCACGGAACGTGATTTTAGAGTTGAAAATGGATGAAGAGGTAAGCGGGATGTAGAGCGCGTTAGGAGCGGGAAAAAGAGTGGATGCGCCGAGACGGATTTTGGCAATTGCACCTTTGGGTTCAGCGCAGCCCTCAGGTGGTGCCAAGGATTGAGGGCTGCTTAGGCATTTCCCGCGCTCGGGTCCCATTCCACTTCAGCGCAGTGCGCCTCAGCGGTAACGTTTAAGTCTTCTTCAAGCGCGGATTTGCGCTGCGACGCTGCAGAACTCGGGTGTTCGCACGAGCGATAGAAATGCTCGGCGGAGCTACAGTAGAGACATCGCTTCTCCTCCTTGCGCAGCTCGTACTCACTAGGACGTAAGTGACCCTCTTCGAGGTAAGGAGCTTGCTGGGGGGCCGGATCGGATAGCCGGCTTAGCAATGATGGGGTGTTACTGATTGGCGATTCGGGGGATGGGGAACGGGAGTTCCGTGCAGTGGCAATATGTTGAGCCAGGGTAGGAAGTTTACCCGGACCGTTTCACAGCTTGCGTTTTTGAACAGGAGTGGATCGAGGCATGAAATGACGAGAATGAGTGTGGAGATCAAGAATAATATCAGGGATTTTAGTCTAATAATACTGTTACGAACCGAAATACGTGACGCGAGGACGAGCGGGATGAAGCGCGGGCACCACGCGCGCGAGCGCGCAAGAGCGGCGGCGGTGCGCGACGGTCTACGGTCGGCGGTCGGACTCGGCTTCAGCTACCTGAGTTTGGTGAGCTGCACCTCCCTGCGCTACTAGCGTGTCCGTTATTTCAGATAAGGAGTTTGTCGCGCGGACTAAGGGAGCTGAGAGCGAGAGCGTGGAAACGTTGTTGATTATTAGACTAAGGTTCTACACGTGCATAGCGAAGTACTTATACCTTTAACTAACGGAAGCAGCACGTTCCTAAGCTACGAGACCATGTGGAGCCTAAGGCTAAGAATATGGGATAGGGGTGAAGTTTCATACAATTGGAAATGATAACACTAAGTATAGTTCGGCAAACGGAAAGATGGGGCACCAGCGAGAATTGCAAATACAAGAGAGAGATCGAATCTTGGAGATAGCTGTTAGGGCGGAAACAAGCGCGGAACAAGCGCGAGGCATCCGCGGGGCTGGTGGGGTCAGAGAGTCGAAGCATGCACGCATTGTAGAGGCGCGGACCGGGGTGCGCGCAGACGGATGTGGATGAGTGCGCGCGTCTGCGCGCGGGTGTATGGGAGTGCGGAACGAGATGAGACAGGAATGGGAACAGGAATTGAAAGTAGGCGAGGGACAGGGGTGTCGGCGAGGGGTGTGTGAGCGATCATAACACCTATCCTTCGTTTTGCGGATGATTCGAAGGCTTTTTGTATTGAAGCAGACAGTTCAGACTATGCAACCAGATCAGTCCTCTCACAGCATTCATCCAACAATCTCAAGTGGCACCCTATCACCTTCTATTCAAAATCCCTCAATGCAGTCGAACGAAATTACAAAATTCATGATAAAGAAATGCTAGCAGTAATGAGATCTTTAGAGGAATGGAGACATTTCCTCAAGGGTGCCAGCCATAAGGTGGAGATGTGGACAGACCACTAAAACCTTGAGTACTTCATGACTGCAAAAAAGCTAAATCGCAGACAGGCCCGCTGGTCTGTAAGGGCAACCTTATGATCAGAGCCTGAACTCGATACTTGCAAGGGAAAACCAAAGAATTAGATGAAGCTAACTATACAAGAAATGCTACACACCTTGCAAGGGAAAACCAAAGAGAAAAGTCTAAGGTGTTTCCCTGCAAGGGTGTGACTATGTACAAGAAACCATGTGACAAAGTAAAATAAACCTGTCTGCATGCGGAAGTGAGATGGGGGAAGCAAGCATGCATCAGGGGTGCATCAACAGTTGTTCCACTATCTCTAAATGAGTTCAAGTGGTGTTCCATAGCTTCAGCGCCATCATTGAAGTGTAGGGGGTGGTTGTAGGTGAGGTGTGGAGTGGTAGGAAGTCATCCGAAGCTGTACAAAGTTGTTCAAAGTACTTCGAAGGTGTTTCGTGAGCTTCGTAGATGTTCATAGGACTTTGTAGGTGTTTGTGGGTATTTGTAGAGCCTTGACAAATGTTCATAGATGTTTGTACAGTCTCATCGAGTGTTCCCCTTACATCACCCCCCCCTCAAGGCACAGCGTCCTGATGCAAAAAACTTCATGTCGACCCAACCTGTCATTGTGGTCAAAAACCCATGTGACCAAACAATAGGGCATTGATATGTTCAGGAGCAGTTGGGTGGGTTCTGTAGAAGTCCTGTATTAGCTTAGGAGCATCCAGGTCACCTTCCAAAATCCACAAATTTTCTTTGCAACCATAGCCCTTCCATCTGACCAGGTACTGCAGTGTTCTGCCCCTCATCTGACTGTTTATCACCTCTTCAATCTCATACCTCTTTTCTCCCCCTATGATGTCTGGTGGTGGTGGTGGGCGTGGTCATCGACCTACGATCAGATCTGGTGGGGCGGGCATGAGTTTGATGATGTGGAAGACTGGGTGGAGCCGTGACATGGATGGAGGTAGTCTTAGACAGTACATGTGTGAGCTGACTGGGCAAACGATTGGGTATGGGCCTAGATAGTGATGTGCAAATTTCTTTGAGGGTCTGGTCATACTAATGTCTGATGCATCGAGAAAGACCTTGTCACCTGCCTCAAACTTCAGGGCTGGGGTTCTCCACTGATTATAGTACCTTGCCATATCATCTTTCGATTTCACGAGGGCTGCCCGTGCTTTGTCCAACATAGACTTCATTCGATCTGCAAACTTGTTGACAGCTTCGAGTTTCAATGGATGTTGGTTAGGTTCGAAACCCATTCGGGGGTGTCTACCAGTGTCGACGAAGAATGGGGAGTGTTGCATAGATGAGTGGACATGGTTATTGTATGCGCATTCACCTAGGGGTAGGAGCGTGTCCCAATTGATCTGTCGTTCACTCACAAAAACTCGAATATACTGTTTGAGCTCTTGGTTAACATGTTTGGTCTGACCATCCGACTGTGGGTGATACGCAGTTGAGGCCAAAATGGTGATTCCCAGTAGACGATATAATTCGCGCATGAACTTGGCAATGAATTGGGGCCCTCAATCTGGGTAGGCCATGCAGCTTCCACACATTCTGCAGGTACAGTTGGGCTGAGCCCAGTGCCATGATGGTGGTGTGAGTGGGTATGAAATGGCTTTGTTTACTCACTGAGTCGACTACGACCATCACAGCATCAAATCCATGCACATCGGGGAGTTTGACAATGAAGTCAATGCTAATGACATCCCATCGAGCTTCAGGTATTGGGAGTGGGTGCAGTTCTCCAAACGGTTTGCGTTTCTGTGCCTTTGTTCGAAGACACATATTGCAAGCCTTGTAGTACTGTCCGATGTAACGAGACATGTGCGGCCACCAGTAGCTCCTCAAAACAAAATTCAAGGGTCTTCCAACGTCCTGTGTGTCCCCCAATTTTGGTGTTGTGGTGCTGTTCAGCAATTCTGCGTCATAAGTCAGGGATCATAGGAACATAGATACGATCATGAAACCTCCATAGTCCATCCTTTTTCGCCCACTCCAAACTTTGCAGTGTCTTGGTGCTCGATCCTTCCAAACCTTCATTGCTGACAACACCGAATCTTCATTTTTTCCATCCCATACCCCTCTTCAAATTTCGCAAAGTAAACCCCTTTCAGCTCCTTCGAAAGTGATTCCTTCGAGTGTGTGGTCAGCAAAAAATTCAGGTCGAAGTAGCGTGGTGTCATGGTTATTGTCCGCACCATCGCTGTGGTCTGCATGGCATGACAGCGCATCAGGCTTACCCATGCTCTTGCCTGGGTGATGGTGCATGATGAAATCAAACCTAGAAAGATAGAGGGACCAGCGGGCCTGTCTGCAATTTAGCTTTTTTGCAGTCATGAAGTACTCAAGGTTTTTGTGGTTCATCCAAATCTCCACCTTATGGCTGGCACCCTCAAGGAAATGTCTCCATTCCTCTAAAGATCTCATTACCGCTAGCATTTCTTTATTGTGAATTTCGTAGTTTCATTCAACTGCGTTGAGGGATTTTGAATAGAAGGCGATAGGGTGCCACTTGAGATCGTTGGATGAATGCTGTGAGAGGACTGATCCGGTCATGTAGTCTGAACTGTCTGCTTCAATATGAAAAGCCTTCAAATTGTCCACAAAACGAAGGATAGGCGAGGACATGATGCGTAGTTTGATTTCATTGAACACTGACTGTTTCAATTCGCCCCAGCTCCACTTTCAATCCTTTTTCATGAGCTCGAACATTGATTTTGCGTGGTGGGAAAAACCTTTGATAAACCTGCGATAAAAGTTTGCGAACCCAAGGAAGGATTGTACCTCTCTTCGACTCGTGGGTATGGGCCACTCTGTCACACCGGCTACCTTGACTGGATCCATACAAATTTCGCCTTGGGAGATGATCAACCCAAGGTATTCGATCAAGGTTTGTTCAAATTCGCATTTATCATGTTGAAGGAACAATTTGTGTTGGCGAAGTCATTTGAGAACAAGTCATGTGACATGACAGTGTTCCTTGATGGATTTCATGAAGATTAGGATGTTGTCCAGGTAGACACAGACCATGCCTTCCATAATGAGATCCTGGAAGATGTCGTTCATCATTGTCTGAAAGGTAGAGGGGGAGTTCGTGAGTCCGAAAAACATCACCAGTGGTTTGAAAAGGCTGTGATTGGTATGAAACACTGCCTTCCACTTGTCGCCCTCTTTCATGCAAACATTGTTATAACCCCATCGAACATTGAGTTTTGTGAAATACTTCGCTCCCTGGAGTTGGTTGACAAGTTCCGAAATGAGGGGGAGTGGGTATCAATTCTTGATCGTAATGGCATTCAAGGCTCGATAATCCTGCACAAGTCAAAGAGAACCATCCTTCTTCTTGATAAAGAACACCAGGGATGCCATTGGCAATTTCGAGGGGCGAATGCGACCACTACTAAGGTTTTCCTGAATGAACTTGTCCATTTTGGACTGTTTGCTAGGTGTGACAAGGGGGTAGTCCTTGCAGCTTGATGCCTTCACACCTGGGATCAGTTTGATAGCATGATCCCACACTTTGCGATCGGGGAGGCAATCGAACGATGATTTTGTGAACAGATCCTCGAAGTTGTGGAAGTGCGTAGGGACAGATTTGTGGAATGTTGTGGGCTGGGTATTTTTGTGAAAGGCCTCAGCCAACCTCTGCAAAATGTTTGAAGTGGCTTGAATAAACTCTGCTTTGCAGGGGATCATCACTACAAACATGCAATTGCCGTCTTCGAGCAAGTCCTCCCCCATATAGGGTTCATCATCACTGTTATCATTGTCATCATCATCGAACAGACCGGGGAACTCAGGAACATCCTCCATATCAACATCTGGGGAGGGCATCAGGCCTGCTCAACATGCTCAAATACAGGCTGCTTCCTTGAAGGCAACCTTGCGCTCCTCGTTCGTTTCGTTCTGACAGGTGCGACAGTGGTCAGGGCATCGACTCATTTAAACCTCACCCGAAGCCCAATCGACTTCTGGGTTGTGTTTTCGAAGCCAGGTAAGGCCTAAAATGATGTCCTGTTTTTCTAGACCAGTGACAGCAAACATCGTGCATTCAGAGTGGTCACAATACCATAGGACTGTTTCCCATACTTCTGAAATACTGCCTGCTTTGTTCAGTGAACCATTGTTGTACACTGGGATGGGCCAACTAAGCTGTTTAGTCGTTAAGTGATGTCGTCGCACAAAGTCAGAGCTAGCAAAGAGGTTGGTCGCACCACAATCAAGCAGCACATTCGTTGAAAGCACTTCGCTGGTATCGATGGTCTGCATCAATATCGGGAGTTCAAATGAGTTCACACTAGGGTTTGATGCTACAATATAGCATTCGGGGAGTCGCTTCTCCCAGTTTGGACGTTTCCGAAAACAATTTCGAGGGGGTGGGGAGGTTAGTATGGCTTTAGGATCGTTTGAAGTAGTATCAGTCGAAGAAATAGAATTTGATTTGTACACTTCTTCTACTGACAACACTGCGAAACGATTAATACTGGACAATGGTGGCATACTGGTCACTCATTGTCTGGGCCAAAATCCTCTTTCACCTCCTCTTGCACCTCTTCATCTCGCTCTATCGTCTCCCTTACATCAAGCGCCACAAACTCCTCTTGTGCGAAACCTTGTCTTTCTTCGAGGTCCATGTATCAGACATTGAAGCGTTTTGGGCATTCGGGACGTGCATGGCCTGGTTGCCCACAATGAAAACACACAAGTGTACTTGTATCCTTTGGTTGGGTAGACGTCGAGATGCCAGGCACAGGGGGATTATGCCATGACAGGTTCGAAGAATTTGCCATCAGTGGCGGGTACCTCAAAAGGGGTATGGGAGGGTTCAAAGGCCTTGGAGTTGGTCTTCAAAACACACTACTGCCATTCAAAGTTGTTTTGTGGTGTGGGGCGGTTTGCGAAGAAGTGTGAAATGCTTCGTTGGTGATGTAGTTTTCGTCACAGAGGATCGCTGCATTGTACCACTGCCTCAGAATTTCGTCAGAGGGTCGCCTGGAGGTAAGGCAAGCCATGTGGTCCTGAATCTTGGGGTTAAGCCCTTGACAAAACTTCAGGATGATGTGGGCCCCTTCGAAATAGTGCACATGATTGACAATTTCGCAAAAGTCATCAACATACTCATCGACAGTTCGAGACCCCTGAAAGTATCTCGGGGTCTCTAGTTCAGTCCTCGACATCTGAACCTTGTTCTTCAGACAGAAGTCGGTGATGAATTCAACGATGAACTCTGTCCATGTTGCATAGGGTAGACTCCCTATGGCTTGGTAGCTGCACATTTGTCGATCAACAAAATGCGCTGCTCACCCACTCTTCATGAAGGACATGGCCCACATGACCTTCAAATGCTCATCTTCAAACTGATGGGGTGCAAGATTGAGGTATAACTTGCATGAATTGAGGAACGAATGTCCCTTCATGTGTTCACCTGAAAAATTGTTCAGAGATGCTGGTTTGATCAAACATGTTCAACCCACGTTTGAGGGTTGTTCGCGGCGCAATTCGGGAGGAGGAGAGAGTGGAGAGTGTTTGGATGCTGGGTTCAAAATGCTGCCAGGGTTCAATGCACTTGGGAGTACGTTGACACGGTCACGATCCACGTTCATTATGAACAGTTGTTGCAGAGATTGGTTAATCCCTGTGATATCACTCTCAAGTTGCCTTCACCAAGCATCAGTTTCCTCTGTAGCCATTAGAACATTATATTGGATTGTGGAAAGGAAGTGGAGGGAGGATAGAAAGGTCCAACCAAGCCATGAGGAAGACTTCAAAAATGTACAAAATTTTCATGGTCCAACTGACTGACTGGGACAGCTTGCTACTCTCCGTCCACCAAAGAGGAGACTTTTCTTCTGTAAGGGCAACCTTACAGTCAGAGCCTGAACTCAATACTTGCAAGGGAAAACCAAAGAATTAGATAAAGCTAACTATACAAGAAATACTACACACCTTGCAAGGGAAAACCAAAGAGAAAAGTCTAAGGTGTTTCCCTGCAAGGGTGCAACTATGTACAAGAAACCGTGTGACAAAGTAAAATAAACCTGTCTGCATGCGGAAGCGAGATGGGGGAAGCGAGCATGCATCAGGGGCGCATCAATGGTTGTTCCGCTATCTCTAAATGAGTTCGAGCGGTGTTCCATAGCTTTGGCACCATCATCAAAGTGTAGGGGGTGGTTGTAGGCGAGGTGTGGAGTGGTAGGAAGTCATCCAAAGCTGTACAAAGTTGTTTGAAGTTGTTTGAAGTACTTTGAAGGTGTTTCATGAGCTTTGTAGGACTTTGTAGGTGTTTGTAGGTGTTTGTAGGACTTTGTAGGTGTTCATGGGTGTTTGTAGAGCCTTGATGAATGTTTGTAGACATTTGTAGAGTCTCGTTGAGTGTTCCCCTTACATGGTCCCTCTATCTTTCGAGGTTTGATTTTGTCATGCACCATCACCTGGGTAAGAGCATGGGTAAGCCTGACACTCTGTTGCACCACACAGACCACAGCAATGGTGCAGACGATAACCACAACACAATGCTACTTCAACCCGAATTTTTCACTGTCTGCACACTCGAAGGAGTTACTTTTGAAGGAGCTGAAAGAGATTTACTCCACGAAATTCGAAGAGGGGTACGTGATGGAAAATTCAGTGTTGTTAGCGATGAAGGATTTGGAAGGATCAAGTGCCAAGACACTGCGAAGTTCAGAGTGGGCAAAAAAGGATGGACTATGGAGGTTTCATGATCATATCTATGTTCCTATGATCCCTGACTTATGATGCAGAATCGCTGAACAGCACCACGACTCTAAAATCAGGGGACACACAGGACGTTGGAAGACCCTCGAACTTGTTTCGAGGAGCTACTGGTGGCCACACATGTCTCATTACATCAGACAGTACTGCAAGGCTTTGTTACGAACTGAGAAGAACATGCTGGGGAGGGACGGAACAGATGACGGACAGACACACGAGGTGACGCGAGCTGGAAACGGATTGCAACAAATGTAACACTTGCCATGCGAGCGGGGAATGAGCATGAACAGTTGCGGAGGGTGTAGCAGTAGTGCGAAGACATGAATGGAGTTGCGCACGAGATTGAGCGCAGAGCGCCGATGCGTGGAGAGTGAAGCGGATGCGGAGGTGCTTGCAGACGAAGCTGTAGTGAACGTAAGCCTACTCATCCAAGAGGGGAGCATACACAGCTTCGGAGAACTGGCGGACATATGGGCTAATGGCTTCAACCATGCAGAGCAGGCCAGTTGCACCCTGACCTAGCGACCGGCCCATATTTCGGAATTGAGTGAAGAGGATGACTAAGAGTAAGAGAGTGGATGAGACTGAGTTCAACAACGAATGTATTGCGGATGTTACGCGTGGGAACACGCGCGGACAACGCAGATAACAGACAAGTACAAAAGTACGAGTAAGTTAAGCTACAACGGAAAATGGGGTTGTATCGAAGTTGATAACAAAGCTAAAGAATAAGAGTGGGGGCTACAGCTATTTAACGAGCGCAAGAGCATAAGGAAGCGCGGCGCTCCGCGATTATGTAAGGCAAGTATGGCATAACATAATTGAAATAGTAGTAAATGAATTTCAAATGAATGAATGAAATGAACTAAGAATACAGACTTGAAATAAGGATTGCAAATTCGGTTGCACACAGCATGACCCAGGATAAGTGCTAAGCGCGAGGCAAGAGCGCAGCAGAGCGGATCAGATGATGCTAGAGTCGCGTGGTGCATGCATGGAAATATCTTGCACAAGAATAGATATGGGTTGCAATGTGAAACAATGTTATTGCACAAAAACAGATGCACGAGGTGCAGGGAGCTCAGGAGACATGCAGAAGCGGAAGCGTGGCGCGCGACACGTGTGTGGGGTGCGCATAATGACGCTTGACTGCGTGGCGGTGCGCGGGAGTGCGGAGATCACGGATGGATGGACTTTGACCATGGAGATAATGCAGGAGTGCTCGTATGAGCATAGCAGCGTGTAGAGAGCAAAGTGCTAGCTGGAACGACTTGTAAGTTGGCAAGAGGGTTCTAGGGGGTGTAGGGGATAGTCACAGGTGTGACAGATGTTATGGGGAGCATAGGAAAATGTGTGACAATGAGGGGGGGTAGTTACGATCATAACAGGCTTGCGATACGTGTCTTTGAACGAAGGCACAGAATCACAAACCATTCGGAGAACTGCACCCTCTCCCAGTACCTGAAGCTTGGTGGGATGTCGTCAGCATCGACTTCATCGTCGAACTCCCTGATGTGCATGGATTCAACACTGCAATGGTCGTAGTCAATTCGGTGAGTAAACGAAGCCATTTCATACCCACTCACACCACCATCACGGCACTGGGCTCAGCCCAACTGTACCTCCAAAATGTCTGGAAGCTGCATGGCCTACCCAGATTGATGCTGTCAGATTGAGGGCCCCAATTCATTGCCAAGTTCATGCGCGAATTATATTGCCCGCTGGGAATCACCATTTCGGCCTCAACTGCGTATCACCCACAGTTGAATGGTCAGACCGAACATGTTAACCAAGAGCTCAAACAATATATTTGAGTTTTTGTGAGCAAATGATAGAATGATTGGGACACACTCCTACCCCTAGGCAAATTTGCATACAATAACCATGTCCACTCATCTACGCAACACCCCCCATTCTTTGTTGACACCAGTAGACACCCCCAAATGGGTTTCGAACCTAACCAACATCCATCAAAGCTCAAAGCTGTCAACAAGTTCGCGGATCGAATGAAGTCTACATTGGATGAAGCACAGGCAGCCCTCACAAAGTCAAAATATGATATGGCAAGGTACTATAATCAGCAGAGAACCCCTGCCCTGAAGTTCAAGGCAGGCAACAAGGTCTTTCTCGATGTGTTGGACATTAGTACAGCCAGACCCTCAAAAAATTTGCACATCGCTATCTGGGCCCATACCCAATTGTTTGCCCAGTTGGTTCGCACGTGTACCATCTAAGACTACCTCCATCTATGTCACAACTCCACCTGGTCTTCCACATTGTCAAACTCATGCCTGCCCCACCAGATCCGATCGTAGGTCGATGACCACGCCCACCACCACCACCAGACATCATAGGGGGAGAAAAGAGGTATGAGATTGAAGAGGTGATAAACAGTCAGATGAGGGGCAGAACACTGCAGTACCTGGTTAGATGGAAGGGGTCACGAAAAAAATTCATGGATTTTGGAAGGTGACCTGGATGCTCCTAAGCTAATACAGGACTTCTACAGAACCCACCCGACTGCTCCTAAATGTATCAATGCCCTACTGTTTGGTCACATGGGTTTTCAACCACGACAACAGGTTGGGTCAATGTGGGGTTTTTCGCATCAGGACGCTGTGCCTTGAGGGGGGGGTGATGTAAGGGGAACACTCAACAAGACTCTATGAACATCTACAAACACCTACAAACACCTATGAAGTCCTATGAACATCTATGAAGCTCACGAAACACCTTTGAAGTACTTCGAACAACTTCGAACAACTTTGTACAGCTTCAGATGACCTCCTACCACTCCACACCTTGCCTATGACCACCCCCTACACTTCGACGATGACACCGAAGCTGTGGAACACCACTTGAACTCATTTAGAGATAGCGGAACAACCATTGATGCACCCCTGACAGTGCTTGCTTCTGCGGTCTCACTTCCGCATGCAGACAGGTTTATTTTACTTTGTCACACGGTTTCTTGTACATAGTCGCACCCTTGCAGGGAAACACCTTAGACTTTTCTCTTTGGTTTTCCCTTGCAAGGTGTGTAGTATTTCTTGTATAATTAGTTTTATCTAACTCTTTGGTTTTCCCTTGCAAGTATCGAGTTCAGGCTCTGATTGTAAGGTTGCCCTTACAGGTAGCTGTCATTGGTTGGGGCCAGGAAGCAATACAGTCAGTTTTTCAGGGATTGGGTTTTATGCCAGTCCCCAATATTATGTGTCCAAGGAAACATAATTCAGTAGCAAACAGGTTAGACTTCACTTGGTTACAGTAGATGCTGGCTTTTCAGAGGGCCTCAAGAATGGTATTACAATTTCATTCATGCTCCTCCATAATTTGTGACCATATGATTATATCATCAAGGTACACATGGCAAAGTTTGCCAATGTGTTCTCTTAGTGCATTGGTCATCCAATGCTGATGCATTGCCAGGGTGTTGCAACCCCCCTGTGGCATGACAGTCCATTCATAAAGGCCCCATGGCATTCTTACAGCAGTGAGGTGAATGTTGTTGGGGTGTACTTGCATCTGGAAGGAGTTTGTCATGTCCATCTTCGCAAATATTTTTCCCTTCCTGCAGTCAGCGAGTATATCATCAATGCAGGGAAGGGGGAAACTATCTTGTATGGTGTTACTGTTGAGCACCTGATAGTCATTAACCCAGTGTGGAGGGACCATTAAGTCTGGTACTCCAGCTATGTACTTTGGGACACAGAATGCCAGTGAGGCATATTCTGAGGCAGAAGGCTGTATGTGACCTGATTGTAGGTGTTCATCTAATAGTTTCTTCCAAGATTCTTGGTATTTCTTGGGTGCTGTGTATCTTTTGCCATTATTGACCTTGGTTGGGTTCTTGAGGCAGATGTGGTGAAGGAAGGAGATGGTGGTGGCCATTGTTGATGATGTTGGCATTGTTAATGGTGGCTGTGCAAGCACTGTTAGCAGTGATGTGGCAGCAGTGAGAGGAGTGCTGGGGCGAGTTTGGGTGGTGGCATTGGTGGCAAGCTAAATTCAGGGCATCAACACCTCCAGGGAGGCACAGAGGCCCTCCCCATGGTTTGACACCCAGACCTCTCTTTCCTCCAGGCAGCCATTCATCTTCCCTTCCTCATATGCAAGCTTGCATGTCACCTCCCATTCTTTCTTTCCTTCTTCAAGTCCAGTTTTGTGGCCTTCCCTCCAACCATTTTTGTGCACTCATTCCTCTGCCTTTTTCCTGTCCTTGAGCTGATCTTTTTGTTCATATTCTTTTCCCTCTTCAAATGCATCAACTTGGGCCTTCTTCTCATTCTCTTCCCTCAACTTCTTGAAAAAATTGTCCTTGGGGCTGTCCCAAAGCCCCGCATCATATCCTTTGTCATACCCAAGACTCTTTCCTTTTCATAGCCCTCTTTTCATCCCTTTTTGAGGATGTCAAGTAGTAGGCTATGCAGCAAGTCACTGTGCATGGT
>QMFE01045306.1:0-10017 GCA_003314665.1 Tricholoma sp. MG77 | reverse complement strand
ACCTCAGTGGCTAAAATACTGGATGATTTTCCACATCCATGGGTCTCACAGTGCACTGTGAAACCAGCAGGGTATGAATTTCAGCCATTTAAATGCTGAAATGTGAATTTCCTAACATAAATGGCTGAATTAATGGTGGATGAATTTGGGATGAATTTTCATCCCATATATTTCAGCCATCCAAGGGATGGAGTTCATATGTGTTATCCTACAAAAATTTCTTAGGGCCTGGTCGGCTGCACCAACATCAAATTGAGGTACCTCAATCTTCAGCCAAATCAGAGCCCCAAATTTCGATCCTGAACCCACCCAATAATGTTTTGAGACCCCTGCTCGGCTGCACTCTCAATCTCAAATTTAGAGTGACATTAGTGTGACAATAGGTTTCCATCCCCATCTCGCCGTCATCTTCGCATAATCACAGTCCTTACGTGTCTTACACTATATTCGCTCTCTTATTCACTCTCTTATACACTTCTATACTGCCACAATGGCCAGGAAACTATCAAAAGCAGATAGCAACAAGGAGAATGCACAACCCACTCCACCTGAGACCCCGCCTGTTCCGACACTCAATGCTCCCTTGACAATTATTCTCGCGCCTGCCAAACCTTCAAAAGCCAAAGCGAAGAAGCCGCTAAAGAATGCATGCTGGTCTTCAGCTGACGACGCGACATTGATTGAAGTGCTGACTGAACAGCAAGCCCTTGGCAACCAATCGGACAGTGGATGGAAATCTCTCGTATGGACCGCCGCAGCTGATAAGCTCAAGGGCAGTGAGAAGCGAAGTGGTGGAGCTCCAAAGACTGCAGGTAGCTGCAATAGTCATTGGCAAACAGTATGTAACAGCTCACAATACTGTATCTGTCGGTCAGCTAATCATATCTAATTTTTGAAGCTCAAAGGTCATTTCATTGTGGTTAAAGAGCTTTGAGGGCTCTCAGGTTGGGGTTGGGATGAAGATACACACATGGTTACTGCCCCGGATGGAGTTTGGGAGGCATATATCGAGGTATGTATAAAGTTCTCTATGCTGCCGTCTGCTTCTCATGCACAATAGGCACATCCCACAGCAGGGTGGTGGCGTGATGAGCCGTTCCCACTCTATAACGACATTGCTCCCCTGGTTGAAGGGCGGCACGCAACTGGTGACCGTGTCATCCGAATCCCTGGAGTTATCGAGATGGGATCCCAAGAATCTCCACCGTGGACCTTCAGTTCCTTACCTGAAGAATCTCAGGCTCAACCTCAGACCTCAAGTGGTGGTGATGATACTGTGGCTCATGGTGGTGATGATGCTGATGGAAACGGGGAAGAAGACCAGGAGGTACACTATATGTATCATTTTGCTTGGAACCCACTGATGTTCATTCTGTTAGGATAAGGACTCACTGATGACCCCTAGTTCTCCACCTGCACCTTCTCAAACCACTCGAAAATGCACTCATGCTCCCTCCCTCTTGTCTGACATTGATACACCTCAACCTCACAAAGGCCGTCGTTCTGGTCCTGATGCCCTCTTTGAGGTTGCCAAGAGCATTCGGGCTGTCGCTACATCAGTATTAGTATCTGAGAAGGATTCTTCTGACCATGTTCGCCGTGCAGCTGCTATTGAGATGGTTGAAGCTGATGGCAGTTTGACATGTAGCGAGTGCATCAAGGTCATGAAACTCTTCCGTTGAGACATTGACATTGCTGATGCATACCTTGCCGTCAAAGATAGCAAACTTCGTACTGCATTCATTTTATCAGAGCTCGAGGATGCGATGTAATTAATCATCCTTAAATACCCATTTATGCTCCCTCCATTGTGTTCATATATTCTACGTAATCATCCCACATCTTCTTTGCAATCTTGTCCCGCCTTTCATCTCCCCGTTTCTTTTCACCCTCCGTAATTGATCTACCATAATGTTCTCTTGTTCGCCTAGATGATCTGCATTCAATTTCATCAGTTGCGCCTTCAAGATCATCAGGATCATGAATACGAATGAAGTTGTGAAGTGCACAAATTGCGAGAACAATTTTAGCCTGTGTCTGGATACCATATTCTGGTGCTGCACCCAAAATGCGGAATCGTCGCTTCACAATTCCGAATATGCGCTCAATTGCATTACAGGCTTGTGCATGTCGAAGGTTGAATAGCTCCCTTTCATTTTGGGGTCTACCGTAACTCAGAAATCAGTAGTTTGAAAGTGATAGAAGAAATAAATGCAAACTTCTGTGGAGCTCGACCCCATTCCTTCAAATGATATCGAACACCACGATAAGGAACTAGAAGTGAATCACATGATGGAAATCCAGCATCGGCCAGATAGAATGTCCCAGGTGGGATTGCAAAATCCACCTTTCGAGCATCATCAAATACCCGACCATCTGCTGCACTTCCTTCCCAACCACTGAGGACATAGCAAAACCGAAGATCAAATGTGCAAGCAGCCAGGATATTCATGGTAATGCCTCCTTTTCGATTCCAGTACTGTGCCATGTCTTCATCAGCTACCCACGAGTCAATATGAGAACAATCGGTAGATCCACGACATTTTTTGAGATATGGATATAATTTGGGATTGCGTCGGATTTCTGGAGGAGTTACATCATCAGGAGGAAGTTTGACATAGCGGTTATAGAAATCTGGGTGTGCAAACATGTCCAGAATATGTTTGAAGACCCTATACTAGATTGTCAATCACTGTGGATTAATAGATGATGCAAATAGCAGGTGTATACTTTGAAATGGTATCTGGCCCATGTTGGAACTGTTCTCGGATCTCGCGGTGTGAGGCACCTGATCTACAGAACCACAAGAAAATTGCTAGCTGGACAGTGGCTGGTACATGCTTTGAGTCATGAAGCCCAGTATGTGTTGCTAAATCATGCAGAAGACGCCGATACACATGCTTGTTCAAACCCATCATGTTATAGAACCGCTGATCATGTCCTACACGAAGCTCCTGTACCCATTGCAGGCCAGTGCGGTGAGAGTTATACATCGGTGTTTTGAGAATATGAGGTGTGACATATTGGGCAGCAGATCCTCCAGCAGCTAGAGCAGATATAATAGCAGTAACCTTTCTCCGCACTCTCTGACGAGCTGCTACTGATGATTGGATAGATTTGGTAGTGCTAGAAGCGGTGTGGACCATTATGAGGGACGATGTACAAGTGCAGGCAGTAGTTATCTATCTATATCTTATCGTTGTGACAATGTGTGACAAATGTTGATGACCTCAATTTTGCCACTTCATCAAAATCAGAATTGGGTGCCCCCAATTTGATGTTGGTGCAGCCAACCAGGCCCTTACCCTAATGGGATGAATTTTCATTTTACAAGGGGATGAAATACAGGGGATAATTTTAATCCAAGATGAGGGCATGAATTTTCAACCATCTAACATATGAATTTTCATCAAGTTTTTCAACAATTTATGGGATAATATTTCCTGCCTCAAAGGTGTGGATTACAGGGGTGTGTTTTTCAGCCTGAGATAGAATGGAAATTTCATACCATTATGAGGTGTTTTGAGTAGATAAATTTCTTCCATTAAGGATGGTTGACTGTTTATATTTCATGCCCTAAAGAATTTTTTTGCAGCGAATCTCTCAGATAATATTTCATACCACAACAGGGTGAATTTTATCTTCTTGCCATGCAAGAATTAAGTTATCCCAACCTGCCCTCATGCAACCAGTCACATGACATATCCACTGACTTTTGAGCGGGATAGAGTTACCCAGTTACCCGAGACTTCAACTTCATGTGCAATATCAACAATCTGTCAACATATTCACGTGCCTTTTCATTCTTCTTCCTTCCCTTCATCCTCAATTCACCCCACCGACATTCCACCCTCAGTAGTGTAGTGTAATGTAGCTTAAAATATGTGAAAGTGATACATAAACCCTTAAAATGGGCAAAGAAACAGTTGTAAAGTCAAGTAAATCATAATTTTGGTCAGAAACAAAGACAGGGTGAGTTTCTGGGGATTCCAAGCTGTTCTTCATGATACTGTGTTTGATGATAATGTAATCTAGTGTCGTTTGAAGGGCCAAAAGAGATGACAGCACTCCGATGCTGTGTTCTCAAGATATCTTACAGTCTTTCTCACAAGGGGGTATTGAGGAGATCTGTCTATCTCAGTGAGTTCTTTACTATTTTTCTTCATCCTGCATTTGGTAACAATGTATTCTAGTGTCGTTTAAAGGGGCCAAAGAGATGATAGCCTTCCGATGCCGCATTCCTGAGATATCTCACAATCTTTGTGACAAGGGGGGTATTGAGAAGATCTATCTATCTCGGTGGGTTGTTTACTGTTCTTTATGGTTCTGTGCTTGATAAGGATGCATTCTAGTGTCGTTTGCAGGGCCCGAAGAGATGACAGCTTTAGCATGCCACGCTCTTCAGTTATTCTATAATCTTTCTCAAGGGGGGTATTAGGGACAAATGGGACGAGTGTGCATGAACACCTCCCTTGTGTGAGGCACGAGCTGGAGGGTTTATTTTATTTTAGTAGCTTTTGTATACTAGTAGCTCCTAAAAAAATCTATTTCAAAAAGTCCCACTGTAGTGTAACAAAATTGGTTGAAAATTGACTACTAAAAGTATGAAAATTGTTGATGAAACTACTCCACAAAGTGGATGAATAACTGCCATTCTTCCACCCTGAAAAGTTGATGAAATTCAACCTGCATAGAGGGGTGTTATTTTTGCCCTTTAAAAGATAAAATTCATCCCATCATGTGGTATGAACTCGGGACAAAATTCGTGAGGAATTCATCCCATCGACTCATCCCTTACAAGTAGGAAAAAAACTCCTCTTAGTGGTGGATTTTCATGCCAACTTATGATGAAATTCATTCCATTTTGGGGTTTATCAATACATGAAAACCATACCATAAATATATTGTTTTACACCATTAAATGGTTGAAATATGGGATGGTTTTCCTACCCTGTGGGTCTCACAGTGATGCATTGCACACTCATGGTCGCACTGCAAACTGCAGTGAGTGATGTGATTTCAAAGTCCGCAAGGATGCCAAGCATGAAGCCTCTGCCAAGTGAAATCAGACAGTGAAATCCAAACAGGCAGGTTTGAAAACACACAAGTGAAATCAGAAATGAAATCAGGTCAAAATCAGGTCAAAATCAACCTCATTGAAAACACTACTGTGAACTACCCTATTATTAGTAAAAGGCTCCAGATGGTGCCTTGAAATTGAATTGAAACGAGCGATGATCATGAGACCAACTTCGAGTTGCTGACATCAAGCACAACAAGAGACCATTTTGCCATTTTGCCACTCACATCAACAACACTTTGGCCAGGATGTATTCAAGTTGTGGGTTGCCTTGGGCTCTGATAGGACCCCGGATTATACCCCCTAAGGCCATTCACCCATCTGGACAAATTTTGGGAAAATTTTGGCCTTACACTAGTTCCAAAATGGACAGAATAGGGTGGCTAGATTGGGTCACCGGACAGGAAGTCGAGGGTTCGAAACTTGTTCTGTTTGATATATTTTATCCACATTTTTATTTGCACCGCTTTGTTTTTTTTTCTCCCCGGAGATACTGGACTGTCAGTTTGGCACCTCCCTACCACTCTCGATATGTAATGCTCCTGATGGAAGAAGTACCCAACAATATTGATGCGCTTCCCATCTTCGAGACTCAAGAATGGATTGGTGTCGGGAAAAAATACACGCTGTCCGATATTCCATTGCATGTTCACTTCCAAAAAGAACAGCAGCTCATCATTCCCAACATGTATTCGATTCACTTCCCAGCTGTTAATCTACCAGTCACAGAGTTTATAAAACTTACTCTTCCAACTCAGTCTACAGAAAGCATAACGACATCAACCCAAGTCTGGTTCAGCAAAGACCCCCACACGTTAACTGGATGATGAGGAATGAATTTTCGCTCTCTCTCTTCACCTAGCTTGTTATCCTGTTGTCTGGGAGCAAAATTAGGTATTTGGGGTGCATCCCCGCGATTTTTGGGCTCTGAGTCCCACAATCCGGACAAATCTGAGAGCCTGGTGAGGCTGTTTCTGTATTCCGGACAAAACTCCCAAAACATCCAAAATGCTAGTTCTAAACCGGACAAAATCGCCAAACTCACCACTTACTAAATGGATCGCCGTTAGCAACAGGCTGTCGCGATCATCGATCAGGAGAATCATGAGATCCGTGACGCATGACGCGTATATTACGATGGTTGGTTTCTGAAAAAGGAAATTTCTTTGGCCCTTGACAACTTGACGTGTCTTTAGAGAGATGCATTGGATGTTTCAGTGATATTATGTGGTCATTACGATAAACTTATGTATGCAAGGAAAAGGCAGGAGTGCACCAATATGTCAATTCTCAAAGCCAAGAACAAACCAAGATACCCTAAAAAGTCCAAGTGATCAATCATACATACGCATAGTCTCTTCTAGTTCATCGATATCGAACGACATGTCCCCAAAAGACGAATCTGCATCGGGATTGGAATTTGGCTGGGCATCTGATGAAGGGCTATCCTCCGAGACGGTGAGCGGACGGTGGTTGGGAACTTTGTTATCGCTCGTGTCACCCCAGTGGGAGGTGCCACTCTCGACCTTCACTAGTTGCACCTTGTCTTTCTCCAGATTTCTGATGTTAGGTTGTGAGGATTGTGAAGACTGCGACTGTGGAGGACGCGGCTGGACGCGTGTTTGAAGTTGAGTCGGCGTTTGAGATTGCAGAGGAGGCTTGAAAGCCTTTTGGCGTGTAGGAAGCGGCGCGTGCGTGGTGTGTGATGTGCTTGTCGCACTGGGAGTGCGACGCATGCCCAAAACAGGCGGACGAGTCATCGCAAGTGTCTGAGAACCAGCAGGGAGATGCGTGCGTTGGGGCGGTGGATAGACACGGCGAGGTGGCTGAGCTGGCTGGGGGGCTCGAGGTGGGGGATGGGGTTTTCGGGAGTGCTGCTGTGTTAGAAGAGGATGTAATCTCGGTGCTGACATGGCCGGATTGGGCGTGGTGGTATTTTGAGCATCCGGTGGAATCAGATCGGTTGCTGGGCTTGATGACGAGTTCTTGCGCGAAAGAGCGCGTCGTTTGGGGAGGGGGCCTATATGGGCATGTGATGATGTCGAACTGTCCAGTACTAGCGTATCCATATCCACCCTATTCGTTGACAGAGTCTTAGGCGTATCCGCAACCTCGACGTCCATTTGCATACTTGTGTTGATCGAATGCAATGATGATGAGGTCGACGTAAAGGATGATGATGACAGATGCGGTAATTCCGGAATGAAGCTACTCGAGCTATCACCTTCATGCTCAGGTTCTGTACCCGAATCTTCTTTGTGAATATCTTTCGGTCGGCTTATTCTCGCCACGTTCTTAGCAACTGCCGGCAGACGGGCCTTCAGAACTCTGGATTTTTCATCCATGGCGCTGATAGAGCTTGAAGTACGTATCTTCCGCTTCAAGTCTTCGCTTTTGGCTGCTCTGACCCCGGCATTCTCGTCTACACGTTCTGCCACAGTTTTTACGAGGTTAAGAAACTGGGATGAATCACCGGTGTTAAAAATGTTGAGGTCTGGAGCCTGCAGTGGACTGCGAGTATCTGGCTCCGAGTAACGTCCAAACCGGGGACGGGAATTAGTGCGTGTAAGCGGGCGTGTGGCACTGGCATCGCTGACGCTAGCACCAGTGGTTGAATGAAAGGACTTGGAGGAACCCGGCTCTGACGAACGCCACGGCGAAAAAGCTTGGTCTTTTCGAGCTACAGGAGCTAAGAACTGGGTGCACTTTATTCGAATAGAACACGGGCTTACGCATATCACTCTTTGACATAAGACTTTTCAGCACCGGACACGGAACTTGGGAGCTCTGCCATTTCACAGAATCTGTTGACAGCGACTGGGAGGGAAGGAATGGCTCGTTGGAGTCAACTGGAGAGAAGTAGTCGAAGTCGAAGTCCATTACGAGTGTGATAGTTTAGTGGAACCGAAGAACCGTAGATTTTATAGGTGGCCCTTCTTTGTTCTTTGTTCTGGTTCCTTTTGAACCAACCTCACGTTGGAGTCGGAAATGGTCGGCAACTTCTTTAAGCAAAGATAAATTTCAGGTCCACTTTCAAGCTCTGATAGATCCATACCGAAAATATAGTTTCAAGTGTACCTCCACCACTGCCGCGCTGTTGGTTGTATTTGCATACAGACTGATTGTCAAAACTTTGAAAGTCTAGCGGCAATATAACCTTGCATTGACCGGGAAAAAGAACGTCGTTACTAGAGTGCGGGTGAGAATCGTCGCTGGATGGAAACGGTGGCAGAACTGACTCGGAACAATGGCTTCAACCGTGACAGGCAAGAAGGTTAAAGTCACACACCACGTGAATGGCACACCTCGTGTTACGTGACTAGTACAACTTGTCATATTACACCAGGCACAAAACTATACGGTACTCTCTTCGCGTACTCACCCCAACTCTCCCCGAAAGCTTCTTTAAGCACCTTATCTTCTACCCTCAGTCGACAACTCATACCCCTGAAAACGAATGCACACTTGATCAGCCAAAGCACTACTAGGATTATCCCGGTTCTACCACACTCTGAAAGCCATGTGCCAGGGGCACATAGGGATATCGTCGCGCCAAAAAGGGTGAGGTATATGCCTGTATAGCTTGGATGCCGCACCCACGCATAGGGCCCACTCGTGATTAGCTCATGTTGAGGACGTATCGCGATCTCAAACGTAAAGAATCGGCCTAATGTTTTGAAACACCTGGAACGAAGTTCAGCATGCCATGAACCATTCCTTTGGCGAGAGTGTACATACCATATCCGCAATGCTGCGGCCATAACAGTGGCGATCGTGCCAACAAACATCGCTGGGCGTGTCATCCACAACGGTGTGGGATTACGAATTCCAGGACAAATGCATCGCGTTGTTGTCAGGAAATCCGGATGGCGGAGATGCGTGTGCAATAAGAAGATGATCGATGTCGCGAGGATGTCCCATATTGCCCCCACCCATATTACGCACTGAACAGGTCTAAGTGCGATGCCGTAATGGATTCATTAAAAAGGTAAGGTACTTTACTGAAAAAGGTGATTGATTGGACGAATTTTTCAAACAAGGTGTCGGGCACAGAACAGTTTTGATCTTTGACGGGCGGATTTGGAGGAGATAGTGATACATGGACCGCTAGTCCTGTTATAGAAAGCAACGTCGCTTTCAGAGCAAGTTCATAGCCAGACATGGGTGCACTTGATAGAGCGTACCTTTTGGAACAACTGTTATAAAGGTGGGGTGGAAAGGAATTCATTGCGGTAGACTATTACCCTTCACACCTTATCTGACAGATTAAGCCAGCATCGTGGAAATCTAGACTGGAACGGCGGCTCCCATAACTAATTACCAGCAGTACGCTTCAGCGAAGCACTTGGAACTCAAAGCTTAAACCCGTGCCATCAACTCACCTCCACGGCGCGGGATCCATCCATTATCCTCCCGCGCCTCAACAACGATAGCCTTAAGGCTTCCTTCCGTTGCAGAAACACGTACGTACGCACAACTCCACACGTATCGTGAAGCAAAGTGTTAGGTGGGGCAAATGCCAAAGTCAGCTTGTCAAAATCAAGAATAGAAAATAGCCCTGGCCCTCGTAACGCGAGACACCCTCGAAAGTCGGAGAACATAAGGACGTACATATCCAACGCGTCATGGCATTCAATTTGGGCACTAGCTCAAGCTGTTTTTGCATCAACCAACGGACCACTAGTTTCTTGAAACCTGCTGAAGTTAGGAACGCTCAGAAGGACAGTTTCCTTAGTTCCAATAGCCAAACTGAAGTCATCTCAGGGTAAGTTCTTCGCCGTTGAAAAAGTTCCTTTTCTTTGAGGAAACATTGCAGCAGGCAGGCCGTCTTACTTCGAAATCACCGGGGCGAAAGAAAAAGGACGGGAGGCCAAGGACCTGACAGAAGCGTCATAGACGAAGCCCGTCAAAGCGGAACATGAACCTGAGAGGACACT
>QMFE01045279.1:0-14921 GCA_003314665.1 Tricholoma sp. MG77 | reverse complement strand
GGTCACAGGGTGTGGTCACATGATGAGCCTGGTCATGTGACAAGGAAAACTGTAACAGCTGGCCCTCTCCCACCAAGTTTATTTTACTATTTTGCTTATTGTAATAGACTAAATCACTGCTATGTCGAGTGTGGGAATAATAAACAAGGTCACATGACCTTGTTTACATAAATTCAACATGTTTCAACACTTCAACTGTTCTTTCTTTCCTCCATTACCTCATGAAGCCCACAAGTTCCCAGCAGCACTCTACTGTCACTTCACTTCTTCAAGAAGGGTATTCCTTGCGTCAGATACAGTCAGAAGCTGGTCTAGGGAAGTCTACCATTGGGAGGATAAACATCACTTCTTGACTTGTTACCACCACAACCTACCATGGGAACATTCTTCGGAATGTTGGACTCATCGTCCAGCACTTCCATCCCTTGCCTGATCTCTGATCAGGATGCACTATAGTGCTCACCTAGACAGTGGACTGGACATACCCAGCCACCATCCAGCCTGCCTCATCTGATCTCGTCGGATCGAACTGTCTTCCCTGGGGGGGACGTTGCTGCTTGCCTCTCGATTCCCTTGGTTCTCGATGATCCTAGGCTTTGGAGTGGGACACCATCTGTTCTTGGGCGGGTGGGCTTGATGGTGAAACAACACTGCTGGCTTCGGCTGGGGGTCCTGCGCTGGGGTTTGGGGGAGAACGTTCTGGGGGAGCCTGGCAACAACGGGGAGGTGGGCGGCCCTTGGGCTGCTCATACCCTTTCTATTCTGTTCACTGGGCATTCAGGTGCTCAGTACAGACTGTCTACAAGGGGGGGAGCGCTTTGCTCCCACCCTGGGTGCTCAGGGGGACAAACTAGCATCCAACTCTGTTCCTCCCACCCCTACTCCATTGAGCCTGGGGTTGGGGTTCTGCATACTCCTAGTGGTGGGCGGCACTGGTATCACCACTCACCACCCTCAAGCGATCATTGGGGACCCCGCAGGTGCGCCCTGGACTGTTGGCAGGGCTGCACTTTGTGTATCTCTCACGCTAAGTATCTTGACTCATTCCATCATTATAACTAGCTAACTATGTCCTATTTTGACGACAATTTCTTCATCAACAACCTTCCTTCCTTCAGGGGCGACTCTCAGTCCGACTCTCTTGATTTCTCCCCGGATTCCTCTGGGGATGACTCTGACGACCTTGCAACAGAGGTGATGGGGCTCTCCCATCGTTTAGCTGAGCATCAGCGCCAGCACAATCATCACATGGTGGAGACTGGGGCGCAGTCTCTCCATGGTTTATCTGTGGCAGACAGCACATTGCAGTCGCCTACAGGGCCCCCTGCCCCTGCTGATGCGAGCAGGTGGGTGGTGCCCCCTGTCTTCAACCCAGAATCCCCTGGCAGGGTCACTGCTGAGGTTTCTGCGGTTAAACACATGCTCAACACTGCCGCCTTCTGGCTGGCCAGTGTCGACATATCATCTGTCCCTGCTGATGCACAGCAGGACCTCTTCAGGGTGGCGGAGACATGTCTCGCAGCCTCCCTTCGTCTCCCTGCAGCACAAGCACTCTGGGAGGGCCCCATGGTCTACAACGAGTTGGTACATCCACTCTCACAAGCTAGGTCTGGTGGTGAACCCCAAACAGCACCTCCCGACTCCTCTCAGTGTCACCACCGTAACTAGCGCATTGCCCTCAGCCATGCACGCCACCTTCACAGTCAAGCTAAGTTGTGCAACGGGCACACCGGCCGATACCCTGGGATCTGTGTGGGCGTGCAGCCACTCACCTTCCCACCTCGTACCACCCTGTATTATGCAGGGGTGCAGTTTCTTGGGCACACTTATTAGCGGTGTCTGCATCTTATGGTCAAGTTAAGTTGTGCGCTGGGCACACCGGCCATTAATTGAGGTGTGGTGCTTGCTGTCACTACTTCCTTCACATCTCCCACTATGGGGGTGCTAAATCTTGGGGTATGGGCACCTAGGTGACCCCACCCACTAACCCTCTGGGCTGGGCTTAGGCCTTTGTCCGGTCAGGTTGTCTGTCCTCCTGGTGCACCGCATTCAGGTGGGCATCCAGGGTCCAAATGGGGGCTCTGGATCTAGGCATGCATGCACTACCAGTTATTCTCCGGCCTTCGGGTTGGGGATTTACGGTGCATTAACATCTACCAGCCCCGTTTCAGCAGCGAGCTCTGGGGGACCGTGATGTGTATGTGGGCCTATTGTATGGTTCTTGTGGCTGCAGGGCAGCCTGTTTTCCTTCTCACCTTGGCGGGTGTTACTGGGGCAACAATCTCCCCTTCAACTTGTTACATGACTGTTGGTGGTTGCATAGGCAGTAGAAGGTCGTAGTATAACTAGACACTGTTTGTATTTCTGCCCGCGGACTGCTTCCGCGCACCACGTTATAAATTGATCTTAAAAAAATAAAATTGGGAGGATAAAGAAGGAGATGGATGGAGATAAAGAAAACAGCAAGGGTGGACATCCTTCCAAGCTGCCCCCTGGTGACAGGCAGTCAATTATTCATCATTTCTGTGAATGCCCATGAGAAAAGTGTGAACAGAGGGGGACTTTTCTGTGACTAAGCACACTGCCGCCCAGCCAAAGGTGTGAACAGGGACATGATTCAAACTCTGCCTCCCAGGACTTGGGTCAAGACCTTAGGTACTACATCCATGAAGACAAGATGAAAACAATCAACATACCATTGTCCTTAAGCACAGTAGGCTTCTCAAACTTATTTTTTTATGCATGAGTTTTCCTCTCATGATATTGGTGCCATCATAGGGCCCATATTTTTCTGAACCGAATGGCTCGAATGTTCAATGATTATGAGGGACCTCTTGCAAAAAATGAGTCTACACTTTCACGTGATCAACTTACTGAACTTGGTCGCGTGACCGAAACGTTGTTCAATCATGTTGCTCACCAACGCGACGATTTCCACTCTCGGTTCGCAGAATAGCACGCCACACGATGAGTACCAGTATTTGAACTTAATTCGACGCGTCCTATATACGGGAGATGCACGCCCAGACCGCACAGGAACAGGAACTCTGAGCATCTTTGCCCCGCCTTCCTTTCGGTTCTCTCTCGCGAATTCCACGCTCCCTCTATTGACAACAAAACGAACTTTCCTGCGCGGGATCATCGAGGAACTGCTTTGGTTTATTCATGGATCGACGGATTCGAAGTTGTTGTCAAAAAAAGGTATTAAAATATGGGATGGGAATGGTTCAAAGGAATTTCTGGAGAGCAGGGGCTTGGGACATAGGAGGGAAGGTGATCTTGGACCGGTATACGGATTTCAGTGGAGGCATTTCGGGGCCACATACGTCGACTGCGAGAAGAATTACATTGGGGAAGGGGTGGACCAATTGGGCGAATGTATCCGGAAGATCAAGGAGAGCCCAACAGATCGACGTATCATCTTGAGTGCTTGGAATCCCAAAGGCATGCTGCGCGCTATGATCTTCTTTCAACAGTCTCCCTTACCACTACTACAGATATTCCGCTGATGGCCCTCCCGCCTTGCCACATGATCTGCCAATTCTACGTCCATCTTCCTTCTGCATCATCACCGATCGACAAGCCAAAGCTCTCTTGTCTAATGTACCAACGATCTGCTGACTTGGGCCTTGGTATACCCTTTAACATCGCTTCTTACGCACTTCTTACGCACATGATCGCGCAAGTAACTGGGACTGATGCCCACGAGCTTATCATCCAGCTCGGTGATGCGCATGTGTATCGGGATCATGTTGAAGCGCTTGAAGAACAATTAAAACGGACACCACGGCAGTTTCCAACATTGAGATGGGCGCGCGAGGGGATCGAAGATATTGAGGAATTCGTGTATTCAGATTTTGTGGTGGAGGGATATGACCCGCACCCTAGTATTGCGATGAAGATGAGCGTCTGAAGTTACTACATAGAAGGGATGTACTATTAGACACAACACTGACAAATATTGCTTGTCATATAACGCCGACGCCGACGAACAGGAGCATTACATCTTCTGCTCCATTATAATGTTACCAAGGCAAGTCCTCCGTCGTTTGCCAAACGCTGTGAGGGCTGTTAGACCACTCTTGGCCATTCAGCGTAATCTCGCAACTGTACAACCGCCGTCACCCAACGATCCTTTTGCAAATGGCACCAATGCCTATTATGCGGAACAGATGTACCGCCATTGGCGCCAGGACCCTAAATCAGTCCATGCTTCTTGGGATGCATACTTTTCAGGCCTTGACAAGGGCTTGTCCAGTGCACAAGCTTTCCAACCTCCTCCAAGGCATTTTCCGAACCCCTCCGATGGTGCACCTGCACTGCATGTAGGTGCAGGTGCAGAACTCGACGACCACTTAAAGGTTTGTTTTCCGAATTCGTTGTGCGGAGAAATGGTGTCATTATAAAGGTTAACTTCTAGGTTCAACTACTTGTTCGGGCCTATCAAGTGCGTGGACATCATGTCGCTGAACTGGATCCCCTTGGAATCCTCGATGCAGACCTTGCCAACACTCAACCACCCGAGCTTGAACTCAGTCGATATGGCTTCACTGACCGCGACCTTGACAAAGATATCACTCTCGGTCCCGGTATTCTTCCCCATTTTGCTACAGAGGATCGAAAAACGATGAGGCTACGTGAGATCATCGGTCTCTGCAAGCGGATTTATTGTAAACCGTTTCTCCACCTTTATTTAATCCCCCGTTATTTATTTATTTATGTCTAGGCGGTGCTGTGGGCATCCAATATATCCATATCCCGGACAAGGAGCAATGTGACTGGATAAGAGAACGTGTCGAAGTTCCAAAGCCCTGGAATTATACCATGGACGAGAAACGCATGATCCTCGATCGCCTAATTTGGTCGGACTCGTTCGAGAAATTCATTGCTCAAAAGTACCCAAACGAGAAGCGCTTCGGGCTTGAGGGTTGTGAAGCCCTCATTCCTGGAATGAAGGCGCTTATTGATCGTTCAGTTGACCACGGTATCAAACATGTGACAATTGGTATGCCACACCGTGGCCGTCTCAACGTACTCGGAAATGTCATTCGGAAGCCGATCGAAGCCATCCTTAACGAGTTTGCAGGCGATCCAGCAGATGACTGGCCAGCGGGTGATGTGAAGTACCACCTTGGTGCCAACTACGTACGGCCTACCCCTTCCGGCAAGAAAGTGTCGTTGTCCCTCGTTGCCAACCCATCCCATCTAGAAGCCGCGGATCCTGTTGTTTTGGGCAAAACTCGTGCTATTCAACATTTTGAACAGGACGAGAGCTCTCACAACACGGCTATGTCGGTTCTCCTTCACGGAGATGCTGCGTTCGCGGGCCAGGGCGTTGTGTATGAGACCATGGGATTCCACAATCTTCCTAGCTACGGTACTGGCGGCACGATTCACTTGATCGTCAACAACCAAATTGGATTTACTACTGACCCCCGTTTCGCTCGGTCTACCCCATATCCCTCTGACATTGCTAAATCCATCGACTCACCCATCTTCCACGTCAACGGCGACAACGTTGAGGCTGTCAATTTCGTATGTCAGCTCGCTGCGGACTACCGTGCCAAGTTTAAGAAGGACGTAGTTGTCGATATCGTCTGCTACCGTCGCCATGGTCACAATGAAGCCGATCAGCCGATGTTCACACAACCCAGAATGTACACCGCGATTGAGAAGCAGCCCACACCCCTTACTCAATACACCAAATTCTTGGTCGGCCGTGGAACTTTCACAGAGAAAGATATCGAGGAGCACAAGAAATGGGTATGGGGTATGCTAGAGAAGGCTGCTGCTGCTGCAAAGGACTACATCCCGACCAGCAAGGAATGGCTCTCCGCTTCGTGGCAAGGATTCCCTTCTCCCAAACAGTTGGCTGATCAGACCCTCCCTACCCGTGCCACAGGCTCCGATACGGTCACCCTAAGACGCATAGGAAAAGCTATCTCCACTTATCCCACTGGCTTCACCCCTCACCGCAACCTTGCTCGTATCCTCGCTACCCGTGGTAAGACTGTGGAGGAAGGCCTGAACATCGATTGGTCCACTGCTGAGGCACTTGCGTTCGGTTCTTTGGCTCTGGAAAAAATTCACGTCCGCGTATCAGGTCAGGATGTTGAGCGCGGTACTTTCTCTCAACGCCATGCCGTGATCCACGATCAGGTGAATGAGCAGCAATATGTGCCTTTAAACAACCTTGGACGTAGTCAAGCTCGCTTCGTCATATGCAACTCTTCTCTATCTGAATTTGGCACTCTTGGCTTTGAGCTTGGCTACTCCCTCGTCTCGCCCGACTCGCTTACTGTATGGGAAGCACAGTTCGGGGACTTTGCAAATAGTGCTCAGGTTATCATTGATCAATTTATTGCCTCAGGCGAGCGGAAATGGCTGCAGCGCACAGGGCTAGTGGTGAATCTCCCACACGGATATGATGGGCAAGGTCCGGAACATTCAAGCGGGCGTCTGGAAAGATTTTTGCAGCTTTGTGACGACCACCCACATGTGTTCCCCACCCCGGAAAAAATCGAACGCCAGCACCAGGATTGCAATCTGCAAGTGGTTTATCCTACGTAAGTTCTCTGATACTTATTGCGTACGACTTTACTGATAAGGGTTATATTAGAACTCCTGCCAACTACGTCCGTCCAATAGTTTTGGCTCGCGCTTATTACTGACCTTTTCTTCGGGCAGTTCCATGTCCTTCGTCGTCAGAACCATCGTGATTTCCGCAAACCCGTGATTCTTTGCATTCGCCGATCTATGTTTTCTATTCTGATCACGTTCATTACAGCTTGTCGTCTTCTTCTCCAAGAATCTTCTCCGCCATCCTAGAGCTCGCTCTACCCTTTCCGAAATGATCGGAGACACGCACTTTGAGCGATATATCCCTGAATGCCATTCAGAAAGTCTTGTCGCACCCGAGGAGATCAAGAGGCACATTCTTTGTACAGGTATGTGTTCCTCGGCTCTGTACATTGCCGAACTTACTGGTATGTCTTCAGGACAAGTATACCACACTTTGCTTCAGGAGCGCGAGGAGAAGGGCATCAAGGATGTTGCGATCAGCCGAATTGAGCAACTGTCACCCTTCCCTTACGACCTCGTACGTTCCATTCATAGTCTGATATAGTCTAATATAATGACCAATTGGTGTGTATGGAACAGGTTACTGCACACCTCGATATGTACCCTCATGCAGATCTCCTCTGGTGTCAGGTTCGCACACTTTTGTTATATGACGCAATTTGGAGTTGTGAACTGTATTGACTGCAGGAAGAACCTCTGAACTGCGGTGCATGGAGTTATATAGGTCCACGCATCTACACTGCTGCTAGTCAGACTGCTCATCATGGAGGAAAGTACCCATACTATGCCGGTCGAGGCCCTACCAGCTCTGTTGCAACAGGCAGCAAGGTAAAAACATCGTAGCTACTTATACACCGAAGAGACGAGTACTGACTCAACCTAAACTTCCAGGTTCAACACAAGAGAGAGCTTGCAGCATTTCTCGCGGATGCATTCGATATGTCTAATACGTCTAGATAACTCTAGTAATCTAGCTGTTGTTATGAACTTACCCATACGCTAGCGCAGTTGCTGTGCATTGGTGCTGATGATAATGCATATAATAATCGTCTCCCGCCTAACAACCAGCGAATCAAAACACGTGAAAGGCCTGGTGACTTTCACGTATGATAGGAATTCAATTCAATCTCTTCTCGTTATCGTTATTCCGTTACTTATTCTGGCTCAACAAATGGCTTGGGCGTTGTAAATTATGGCCATCAACCTTTCAGACTCTCAGGAAATTCTGGATACGTATGCCTCAATCATCGATGGGACGCATAGCAAGGACTGGTGAGACTCGAAGCACTGTTAGAACATTTGTGACCCATTGTGAACCAATGATTTTAGGTTATTGTTAAAGTACACGAGTGTAGGTTTGCAATTGTTCTTGGCAGTCATCAGTGCGAACTGCCTACTACTATAGGCCATGTCGGATGAGCTCTCGTTGCTTGACTGTGGCTCAGGCGGCATGACCGAGTTGAAGAACAAGATCACCGACCTAGGACAAGTCTATATTGCCTTCTGTCGCGTACAAATCGATCTGGAATCGGCTTTCCTTCTAATCAACTACATCCCTAATTCTGTCTCCGGCGTCAAGAGAGGTAGGCATGTGGCGGCGCTGGGTTTTTATCATCGATTGAGTTGCTATAACGATAGCTCGCGCTTTGGTCCATTCGCGCCGTATTGGAACCATATTCAAGGTCGTCATTGTTCTAACATATATATTACCTCCGCTCATTGTTTCTCTTGTAGAAACATCAAACAACATTAACTGTTAACAGTCTGGACAATCTCACCCTAAACTCTTTGTATCAAGCTCTGACAGAGCCAGACCTCTCTAGTTCCGGTGAAATGGGCCATTTCATATCAAGGCCTCTCGATGTGAAGAACAAAGCCTTACCAGATCCTATTATTATTGAGCAGCGCTCATCGCCCGAAACCTATCCGCCTGCAACATTTACCGTGCCGCCGATCGCTAAGTCAACCAGCATGTTCTCCAACCTTATCCGGCGCAAGAAGAAGTCCGAAGATGGCATTCACGAGGACGCGGATGTACCTCCCCCAATTCCACCCAAGGACAAAGGGGAATATACCGTACAGCCAACGGCTCATCTACACATGCTCCCCCGAGATATATCCGACCACAGTCCTGCCACCGCAGAGCCGATGCCCATTCCGCGAAGACGGCGAACAGGAAGCTTATCAGAGTATGCTGTCATTTCACATTCGAACAGCTCAGACGAGGTACTCATAGAACCGAGCCGGTCTTCTGGTGCTCAGAAGGCTGTTGTCCAGTCATTGCCATTGCGTAGTAAACGTGATGCCCAAGTTTTAGATCCTGTGGAGAGGGTGAAGCGACGGCTGGAAGCACAACAACGGAGGGAGATAGAACTGGAGATCGCTTTCCGGGAAGAGGCCGAACGACAGGCCGAACTGAGACGCCGGAAGGAGCAGTTCCTCAAAGAGGAGCAGGAAGCAGAGGCGCAGAGAAGGGTTTCGTTGGAGAATGAGTTGAGACGTATAACAGCAGAACGCAGACGGAAGGCACTGTTGGAACATGAAGAAGAAGCACGTAGGCAGCGCGAGCTCGAGGAAAGGAGGCGTTTGGAAAAGGAGAGAAGACTGGAGGAGCACAAAAGATTAGAGGAATGGCGGAGAGAGCAGGCTTCGATGGCAGATGAAGCAGCACAACGAGACAAGGAGTTGCGGCGGCACATGGAAGATGAACGAAGGAGAAAAATTCAAATTGCTGAAGCGAAAGTCAAACGGAACAAGCATGTGGATTCGATGCTGACGGGGTGGGTGACCATACAGGCCAGCGACTCTTTGTTCTGGAAGAGAAGATTCTTCAAATTTGTTGGAACCACTGTGCACTTTTACAGGAGTCCCAAGGTGCGGTATGTTGACATCCGAGAATACATTTCATATATTCATCGGGGGCTCGTATCAGGATGCCCATCAGGTCTTGGATACTGTTGAGCTCTATGGAAAGATCCAAGGGATACGGGAATGGAGCGAAGGCTATGACGACCTTGAAGCCATTCCTTATTCATTTGTCATCGAATTCGCAGATGGTCGTGGGCCTTGGTCGATGTTTGCGGATTCAGAGGACGAGAAGGTTCGTTAACTTTTGATGTTTTCTGACCTTCATGTCGCTGAAGTATATAATTAATACTTAGTACAAGCTACTTGGGCTTTTGTATCATGCAGCTGGTCTCTGAGATTTGTGATTCATACGATCTGTGTAACGACTTGAATATGTACATGAACAAGATGGATTTGCCTCCCTTACTTGCTCAGTGTGACTGTCATGTCACGCAGGTCTGTCGACGTGCTGAACGTCCGCAATGGCGGGCCTCATCTCCCCCAAACCAGTATCTTACCTTCAGCACAATAACCAGTACAATCCGTATGCTCGAGGTCTCTCAACTTATCCCGAAACTCCTCCACTTGCTTCCGCGCCGTTGGCTCACCCCGTGCCACACCAACCCCTTGGCCAGTTCATGAACAACAGTAGTTCTGGAGGAAATCTTACGACGCAAGAGGATGGAAAAATTTATGGTCTTGTCATTGATCTCATGGATCCGAATAGTAGGGAAGGGGCTTTACTTGAACTGAGCAAGAAAAGGGAGCAGTATGACGATCTAGCGCTGGTTTTATGGCACGCATTTGGTGAGGGGCTTTCTAAGCTTGTATAGAGGAGTCTCTGACTTTGAGTATATCAGGTATAATGCCTGCATTATTGCAGGAGATCGTGTCTGTATATCCATTGCTCTCCCCGCCCAATCTTACTGCACACGTTTCGAACCGCGTTTGCAATGCGTTAGCTCTTCTGCAGTGTGTAGCTTCACATTCAGAAACTCGGCAACTGTTTTTGAATGGTGAGTGCTCCGACAAAGTGTGCCAGTGCCTTATGCTAACACCGTGGCCTTGCACTAGCTCACATACCACTGTTTTTATATCCATTCTTGAACACGACATCCAAAACACGGCCCTTTGAGTATTTGCGCCTCACTTCTCTTGGGGTCATCGGTGCCCTTGTAAAGGTATGTGCATCTGCTGGGCGGAGTCACCCCGTTGATCCTTGTCGACAGCAAAATGATAACAATACTGTAATTCATTTCCTTTTATCTACGGAAATAATCCCCCTCTGTCTCCGCATCATGGAGACAGGCTCAGAACTATCAAAAACTGTGGCTATTTTCATCGTCCAGAAGATTCTTCTGGATGAGACGGGCCTCACCTATATCTGCCACACCTATGAGAGATTTTATGCGGTGGGCACAGTGCTTAGCAATATGGTCAACCAGCTTGTAGAAACTCAGGCAGTCCGATTACTCAAGCATGTTGTACGTTGCTATCTCCGGCTTAGTGACAATCTAAGGTACTTCCTTTCTCTTCCTGCTTGTTTGTCTGTTGAGAACTCGTTGAAGAGCCAGGGAAGCGCTGCGTGCATGTCTGCCGGAGCCACTCCGTGACCAGACGTTTAGTGTCTTGCTGAAGGTGCGTATCTCATTTCTCTTCACCCAGTCTATCACATCCAACTTAACCAGGGCGATATGGTGACCAAACGATGTCTTACGACACTGCTCAATAACCTGAACGAACCCTAATGCGCCCGTTTGCCCATCACTTGCTTACTGGTCGTAAAGCAATACTTTACCTCGTGCTTCTCTTTATTTTCTCGCATGGTGCATATTTAGTTGATCTTTGCATGGGATGTAGAAACAAAATTGTATGAAATACTGTGACAGTTAAATTGAATAATAGCTCGTATTCCAAAAATCTTGTACTAACAAAGGACAAGAGTTTCAAGAAGAAAAAAAGAAGTATAACTGCCTCGGAATTTACGAGGCCGTGATTCTCCATCGGAATCGAAATACACATTGAATAATATATATTTAAACAATTGATCTACAGCCTAAAATAAAGCAAAGATGAAGCGGTTGTTTTAGAGGGAAGCCGAGTTGGTAAGTGCCCAAACGTTTTTTGTATTTCCTTTAGCGAATGGGTTGGAGTCTGGCCCTATGGAGCAGTTGAAAAAAATAGAGTTACGGGCTTTCAATAAATTTGTCATGCAGGTTAGGTTAGATATCATTCAAACTTATATGTTTTTTCTCAACCGCGAAGTAGGGCATGGGAAGGAGGCTGGTGCCAGAGTAATTAATAGAAGGAATTGTATTTAGGTTGTTTTCTTCGCCAATTTTAGCTTTCGAACTTCAATGTCGTGTCTCGTCATCCGTGTGCCCATCAAAGAATCCCAGTGGACAAAGAAGGGCTGGGCAAAATTAGACTTAATGCCAATAACCTGGTGAACAACCAAACAGTGTTAACCGACAGCGCATGTATGGGATACCAAAGGAATGGATACCTGGTGATGGATATCATGATAGTCAGCGTTATTACCAAACCATTGCAACGGATCGAAGGGTAGTTCGTAACCACAATGGTCATCGACAGTTTTGAACGTCGAAAAA
Organism: Tricholoma sp. MG77; assembly: GCA_003314665.1. Lineage (NCBI taxonomy): Eukaryota > Fungi > Basidiomycota > Agaricomycetes > Agaricales > Tricholomataceae > Tricholoma > Tricholoma sp. MG77. Next base: position 2,880 of record QMFE01045279.1, on the reverse strand, counting down.
GTAAACAAGAGCGCGGCCTGACGAGTGCTCATCCCAGTCAGGATCTCTGCCAAGAGAGCACCCAGTGTGTCTAACACCAGACCCTCCACAGGGTGATTGTATAGAGCTCCAAAGGCGTAGGGAACGTAAAGACGGTGGTGCCATGAATGGAGGTGTTTGTACAGGAATTTGTTGACATGCATCAGTCGATGGAGGAAGTACTGCCATGTGTCGATGAAAAACCTAACAGAGGGAAACATCGTAAATACAGCACTGTATAGAGAGACGAGCATATGATACGACATACATGGCACCGAAGAACTGAAGACTGGGGATCCCCCACCAATAGATGAAGTACACCAAATCAGGCATTATTTCCTCGGTTTGTGTTCCTCTCATACCCCATGGCAGCAATGGGCGCAGCTTCATCGCGAGATCTTGCATACTTTGCGTATGATTGGTGGCTTTGTGACCGTCCGATAAACACATAAGCCCTAGGACCGTTTGGAGTACTTGCTGCAGGAGCACCAAACCTACAACCTGAAGGCGTGTGGCAATATTACGAGCCTTGACCTCGGAAGACTCGTGAATCCTATATTTTTCCAGCCATTTCCAGCCTGAGATATCGAGATAGTGGAAGAAAAGGGATAGGGACCAGTATGCCAATATGGGTGCTACAAGGGCGAGGTATTGGTCGGGAAATCCGGCAAATAGAGAAGGTTTGTGAGAGTAGTAGAATGGAACGTTCACAAGATGAAAACAAGCTTCAGTTTCATCAGGAAATGGAGAGCACGCCGTTGAGTTCATGCTCACAACTGGCAACCATACCAAGGTTACGGCACGTAATACTATAGGTGGCCACCGGAAAATGCCGACAGCCGCCGATTTCTCCCTAGGTCCACGACATAATTTTATTATGAGTCACGTGTGTTTGATCATTTGAACCTTAATTTTTGGATATACTCGTCGTAAAAGCGGGTTCCGAGGGTAAGGAGCTTTTTCGTAGGCCTCTGCACCACCTCAAGATCACGCATCTAGCTCCGCTACCCACGAGGTCTCAGAGCTCCGCTCGACCTCCTTTTCGCATGGTCTATGACTCGGTGCTAGGGGCTAGCAGATGCCAGGTTATAAGACAGTTGAAGTGCGACTAGGAGATCCTGTGTTGCTTTCTTTCAACCCCCATCTTGCTACAAGCAACACAGGTAAGTGCACCGCACTTCATATTGTTTTCAGCTTCTTACATTCTCAGTTTTGTTATTCAAGGCCTCGCCTCTCACAATAACATCTCCTCACTTTGTAAGAGCTCTCACAATCTCCTTTGGACTAGACTCATCTAGACTTTCACTCAACAGGATTCTTCTGGCATCATTTAATAGCTTTGCTACCTCATCCAGTTGAATCCTACGAGTGAGCGGGTGTTCCATCCAAGTCTATCCGTGTTCTTCCTTATCTGACACATTGCACGCAGGGTTCATCGAATCGTTCAATCAACGTTCGATTTTCGTGGCCCTCCCACCTCTCCCCTTTTTGTATTTTATAATACTGTATTAGTGTTGTATTAGTGTCTTGTAGTCGAACGGTCTTTGCTTCAAATTAATTACGTGTAACTGTACTTCTTTTTTGTTTTGTATTTGTAGCACGTCTGCTCCCTTGCCGCTACTACTCCACTCTGAGCATGCAGCAGAGGTGCCAAAACTTGGTGTAGCGGCTTGGTGTTGTTTGGTTCCCGGAGTGGAACTGCAGCCTGTGAAATTGGTTTTTCTTAAATATCTGCCTACTACATGTTCAAAAATGCCAGTTCAATCAAAGCCAATCAAGCATACAATGCCAGAGAGTGATGAGCAGGTACAGAGAGAAGTTGAGGATAGAACGGGGACTTGTCCATGTATATGGCAAATTAAAGTTGTCCACAAGGTCCTGAAGGGTGGCCATCCGGTCAAGGATGGATGCATGATGGTGGCTGTGCCTCACATCCCAGCTTCACAGTGTCTGCAAGATTGTGTCATATGTAGTGTTGTGCCATGTGCATTGGTGAGAGCATTGAGTATTTGGTTAAGCAGATGTTGGTCCATTGTGGAGGATGATATTGGTTGGGAATGATTCAGATAACTTTGAGGTCTTTTATACATATTATCTATGTGGCACATACTTATTTACATGTCTTGGACATGACAATGGACATGTTCTGCAGTGTCAGAACACATCTGCAGGTAAAGTGTTTTCGATAAGATTTGCACCACAGCCAAACATGCGCATACCGCCACAGCAAGTTTTGGCAGTCGCTGTAGCAAGTTGAAGGAAAAATAAGGTTTAAGAAGGGGGCATGTGATATGGAGGTAGATAAAACAAAAACAATGATATTGCCTTCAATTACTTGCAAAAGCGAATGGGTTGGAGTCTGCCATAGGGCCTGGCACAAACACTGTGGGCATTGGCCCATAAAAGCACTGTATATAATGGAGATATATTGAATATAAATTTTACAAAAGTTCTGGGTAAATTCATCTGATAAAAGTTGAATACATTCAAGATTTGTTCTGTCAAAAATTCCCCATAAATGCTCTGGATGTATTAGAAATGAATCCATCATTTGTTCACCACAAAAACTGAGGATAAATGAAGGACATTTTTAAAATTTGTCTATAATATATCTATAGGATATATTGTAAAGATATGTTGTTCTGTTTTTGGTAATCAAAACCTCCTAACCAGGCATTTGTTATGTAACCCACATTCCACATTGTCCAGACACTTGCCAAGTTGGGAGATATGTACTACCAAATGTAGACTGCAGATCTTCACAATATATCCTGTGAATATATTGGAGACAAAATTTGAAAATGACCTTCATTTATTCACAGTTTTTGTGGTTAACAGATTCTGGATTTCTTCCTAATACAT
>QMFE01045272.1:0-10164 GCA_003314665.1 Tricholoma sp. MG77 | reverse complement strand
ACAAGGACGGGGGGACGACGACGAAAAAAATGGCCCAAGAGACATTGACGACATCTCTTGGGCCGTAGGCAAGTTTTTCTTTTTCCCATTCATTTTCTTTCTAACTAACAAACTTTCTAGGTGCTAAATTAAACTATTGACGATGACGACCAGCACCAGCCACGCCAATGAGGGGGACAAGGATGAGGGCACGAGGGCACCAATCCAACACCTCGAGGGACCACCACCACCAAAATGGACGACAGGACGACAGGATGCAGCCCCCCCTCGCGTTTTTCGTGAGGGAGAATTTTATTTATTTAGTTTCGCGGCCCCTCCCTCGTGCAAAACACGAAACGAGGGGGCCTGATTTTACTTACATGTACCCCTCGCGTTCGCGCAAGGGAGGTTAGTTAGTTTAATAATAAAAATTAATATTTGCGTCGTCTACCCTCGCATTAATGTTGGTGGGAGGAGATAAATTTTAGTATTCATGGTTGCCCTGTAGTTAACAATAAGTTAAGACTACTTCCTGCCATGTGAGGCCATCATGCAAATGTGAGACATTCAAATAAAAAAGCCTTATTGTCAGTATTGCCTGGGTGTGGTTAAGTTAATTGAGGGTTTATACAAATACACTAGGTTGAACAATAGAGAACATCAAATACAAGGCAAAAAGAGAATCAAAACAATGGTGTATATTCATGGTATTGCACCCACAGTGTTTCACAACAAACCGTGGTAAAAACTTGTCACCGCGGTTACGGTGTTAGAATGGGTACGGTGTACACAGGTACGGGTGCGGTGTGTGAAATTTTTACCCGTGGTGTGACCCGTGTTACACCCTAAACAAGATGTACCAGTACTTACAAAGAGTAGGCAGATTATGATATTCTGATTGCAGACTTGCCATCAAAAAAATCTTCGAAAGATTCACTGAGTCCAAACAGCAGGTCAGCAAAGGCATAGAACCAATCATGTACATGCAAAACACACAGAAGAAATGACATCTTGAAGGTTCATAGTGGCAAAACACAAGAACATCCCCTTCAAGTGATTCAACAATTTGGGTTGAGTGTGACACATTAGAGAGGAGACTGCAAAAGCAAGGCCAATGCAAACCTCTGGCTCGAAGCCAAGCTTTGATACCAGCAGGTACAATTCGCTGTTGCATATTTCGAAGAGGCCTTTGAAAATAAATAAGTCTGAATCAAAATATGAGTGCAAGGTGGGAGTCACTTACCACGCAATGGTGACTATCTGATGAGCTTTCTCTTGTTCTGCCAAAAGCAAGTTTTGACATTCACGCTCCCCTTCTGTGAGATGCGTAGGCTCGTGTTCCAGGGCATGACATCCAGTGTTTCGCAGTGCTAAAATTAGAGCCGCAGTTTTCCGGAATATGTCACGGGTTGGTGAGGCTATGTTGATGGCAGTTTCCCGATCATGATGAAGCCGGCGCTGAACATCTTGTCGAGTAGCAGCTACATGTTCTTGGTTCATCTTTTCGAGATCTGCCTTTGGACAAACTTTGCTTCCTTGACCTAAAATATTTCTTCAGTACAGAACATGGACCATCAAAACCAGCAGTAAGACAACACATACATGTATAATGACTCTCAATACATGGCACTAGGTTGCCATTATGGCCAACGAGCAGCTTACAATACACATGCTTCCCTTTACATGTCTGACCTGATGGGCTACCAAGTGAGTAGGCAAAGCTGTGCATAGGGTTCTGCCAGTCAAGAGGATCTCTTCAGAAAAGATGCCCAATGGGACTTGTAGCCTCAGCACTCATTTAAGGATATTCCACAAGAGCACAAACATCATCATACGTATAAAGGGTAGACAACGTCGTCTGACAGTTTAATACAACATCATTCTCAATTGATGAAAATAGCGGTGACTGGAATGATGGGGTAATGACTCGACGAGGACTCAGTGTAGAAAGTATCTGAGAAGCAGAACGAGACTGAGACATTGACAACGGCCATCGCAGTGGAGAACTCTGGTGAGAGCTAGATCGCGAGATAACTCGAGAAGGCAGAGATGTCAACAAACGGGCATGAGGAATGTGCATCGAATTCAAAGGGGTCTGTAGTGGGTGGTCCAAAGTCGCCAGAGAATCCAGCTCCTGAAAATAAGCAGCTGCATCCAACAGCCACCCCACGACATGTGTAGGAACATCAATCGGTCCATGTTTTTCAAGCGCTGCTACGAGACTGAGCAGGTAAGGCCGGGCATCTACAAGTCCTGATGATTCACTAGTATCGCGGCATGGAACTGGTGAATCCACATGAGTTAGGGCTGAGATAGATATGCGGTGCGACATAGGAAAAATGACAAAAAAACGGACGCGCTATGCTCAGAAACAGATGAATACCATTGTCAGTAGCTTATTACTTGCCACCTCTCGTCAAACCTCTTCGAATGCCTACAGCCTTGACCATACTTCCAACTAGGTGATATCATTGAGAAACTCATTAGCACAAATATATTGACCGGATAGAAGGGAAGATAATGGAGACACCAGGCAGTGGCATTACTAGGCTAGAATCCCGAACATGTTTTGCTAGTCATTTGTTGTCAAACGTCCTGATGAAGTCCTTCATTATGATGAGCAAAGCATCTAGCACATTTTAGGGAAGCAGACAGCAGTGGAATTTATTGCACGCCAACGCAGACATACGTTGAGCGAGGAAGGCGGCGTACGGAGTTGAACACTTGTTGACGTGGAACAACATTCATATTGAAGCGGAGCCTTAACGTCAGTCGGGTCTTCAATCCTATACAGGCAAATAAATCTCAATCCTGACGTCTTTGACTGCGAAGAGCTCTTTGGCGTCTTCTTGATGGGATTGAGTTAGAGGGATCGAGTCTCCCCTCGTATCCCGACCAACCCCACCGTGTCATTATCACTGAATTGACACGCGGATATATAAACGCCCAGAATCAACACGCGGATATATAAACGTCCAGAAGGCGAAGGAAAAAGCCAAAAGCATTCGCCTTCCCTGCACCCCCAAGCTAAACCCAGACACCAGCAAACTGCCTCGGACGAGGTATTTTACGTTCTCCCGTATCCTATTTCTTCTGGAACTAACCTGAGTTTCAAGGGACCGAGTTTGCTTGAGTGGATACCAGGTTTCCACGTGAATGGACCTTTGGCCTTGCGGTCCATACCACGTGGACGACCGTACTCCAGCGTCGTTTTCGAGCCGACTATCTGTTTGATTGTTGCTGCATCGTCCCTCCAGGCGAAATTCACATCCTTCGACGGGGACGAGGACAAAATATGGGAATCGGACAGTAAGTTCGATGTATTTGCTGTATAACGTGGATCTTCATTCCCTTCCCCCCTCATCAGCGCCGAACGTGTCAGATCCTATGTGTGACTACTCTACTTTAGAGCTCATCGCCCCCGATTCCTTGATGACTATGGATGGGTAGGTTTCTAAACAGGATAAGCAATTCCTCGCTTAAACTAACGTTCACAGGTTTGAGTTTGCTTACGAATGAATTCATCAATTCGGTGTCGTGTGTCACTCTTGAGACGGCTAGTACGGAGACGGGGAGCAAAGAGTATATTGGGGTTGGCACTACGATTGATCGAGGGGAGGACTTGGCGGCGAAGGGCACTGTGCGTATCTGTGGCTAGTTTGAGATTCATGAACTTGATTCATCAAAATTTTCAGACATACATCTTCGAGATTGTAGAAGTGTCCCTGATCCTGCTGTTTCGCCCAGCCGATGGTACAAGTTGCAACTTCGTTGCCGTGATGAAGCAAAAGGTCCCGTTACCGCTATTTGCGGATTCAACGGTTACCTCGTTTCATCCATGGGTCAAAAGGTAATTGCTCAAACATCCTGTTGGCATGTTACTTACTCCTTTGTCAAGATCTTTGTTCCAGCGCTCCATTCAGACGAACCCTGGTGGGAGTCGCGTTTATGGATGTAGGAGTCTACCTTACGTCCCTCCGGACGCTCAAGAACCTACTTCTCATAGGCGACGCGGTGAAAAGTATATTTTGTTGCGTTTCAGGTTTGTTTTTCTGTGTCATGCCCCCAAGGATGAATGTTAAGATATGCGGTGGTTTAGGAGGAGCCGCGCAAGCTTGTACTACTCGCGAAGGACATCGATCGGGTTTGCGTAACTAGCACTGATTTCTTCTTTGCTGATGGAGAGTTGTCTATTGTAACTGGTGATGACGAAGGGATTATCAGGGTGTATGAATACAACCCGAATGGTGCGTTTGACGTTTTCGCTTTGAATAATAGCCAATGTCCAAGTGGGTTTAGATTCTGATTCGAGAGACGGATGTCACTTGTTGCTTCATACGGAACTTCACAGCCAGTGCGATTACAGAGCTTCTGTTCTTATTGCAAGAAGGAACAAAAGCGATCCAGATATTCCTCAAGCAAAAATGATGTGCGGTATGTCTAACTATTCTCGTCATTGTCGATACGAGTCTCATTGTACACCTAGGATCTACCGATGGCCGGCGGCGATGGGACGTTGTCCTCCCTGGTTCCTGTTGAAGAATACGCTTTCAAAAGACTCTAACTACTTCAAGGGCAACTGATGCGTAATATTCAACATGTAGCGGGCTTAAATCCAATCGATATCCCGATCTACCGGAGCCCTTGCTCATTCTGAGACAGCATCGTTCGAAATGATTATGTTTCGAACCCGCTATCCAAGGGTATCTTGGACGGAAACCTGTTGTCTCATTTTGAAGGCCTGTCAATCAGTCGACAGATCGAGATAACGCGTGAAATCGGAACTGAAAGGAATACAGTGTTGCGAGATTGGATTAGTATCACTGGGCCCTGGTGACCTTATGTAATTACCAAGCTCAGTCAGATCGAATACCTGGACCGTTGTGTCATACTGAATCAATTCCGCGATTATTTCGTGTCCAAACACCTTGTTCATACTTTTAGCCCTGCCGCCAATCGCCTGCTGACCAAATGATATCTTTCTGATAAATAGGAACTCTCTCTTCCGTCCCCACTATCAGAGTGATCAACTTACTCTATATTCAGCGAAAGTAAGCCTGAGTCGAAATTCTTCATCCTTTTCTCATTCCCTTTATATCTAGGCTTGCCACCCACTCATCGGCTATCTATCTTCCGAATACCAGAACCAATTCTCAATAACCCTAAGTTCTCCTCGACTCTTCGTTGCAATTGCAGATCTATCCAATAGCTTGTTGCCGCGCCTGTCAGTAAATTGCTAGCGAGCCGTGCCTCGAGCCTATCCAAGCTTTTCTTCCTGCGAAAAGTTTTGTTGTTGGGCTGGAATTTGCTATTGCAGATGCAGCGATGGCACCTTTCCTCGCGAGGATGGAGGTTTTATTGAAAAATGATGCCACGCGCTTATGATAAGGGTACAGGAATTGAAAGGTATGCTCGATCCATGTTCGCCGTCTCTTCCGTTGACGACTGCATCTCTTGCCGGTTCGATGGGGATCCGCGACGAGTGCTTTGACGATATTAAAGCCAAGGAAAGCTTCAAAATGATTTTTGACAAGGGTTAGTTCTCTACCTGTTGCTGCCACTCTCCCTAACTTTGCTCCTTCGAAAAAGGAACCGGTATTGGGAGTAACCTCTCCAAGCCCCGATGCAGTTCGTGCCCAGCGAAACGCTGCCCAAGCATCGAACTAATTGCATATCAATACTTGGTGTTTTTACGGATGGTACTAGTGAAAGGGTATGAGGTGAACAGGATCATGGGCCCCAGCGGCTTGAATCGTATTACTCAGTTACGTTGAAAGTTCGGAAAAGAGGTAGGATCTTTGCATTCAACTCAACTCTTTTGAGAGTCAACGCGACGTACAACTCCCCTGAACTTCCGCGTTTTAGCCTACTTGCTGTCCATATTGCGCTTGGAGAGTGGCGTCGCGATCCGGGGTGGGTTTGAAGTAGGGTTTAGGGGAGTAGAAGGCAAGAGGTGATGCTGAATGGGATGAGACGTTTGAGGATTGTTTGGGAGATGTGACAGGATCCTGATTCATAGGAAGCCGGTTGTTCATTTTGGGGAGATGGAGGAGGAGCTCAGGACGTGAACGGTGCTCAGGAGGGGAGGCAGGGGACAATCACTTCGGACCTGGTTCCCGCTATCTTAGGGACCTCGACTACCTCGAACACACAAGGCTCAAGAGAGCCCGGCCTGATGAAGACCGTGACAGGCCGAAGACAAAAGGCCCCCGTCGGAAACCCACCTGGAAATTTGACGTTCCCAAACTGACGCAGCAATTGTTAAGCACAAAGCAAAAGCAAACAGTGTTCAAGTTTTTACTGGGGGCACTACCAAATGTTTGAGACATTCAACAGCAAAAGTAACCACACGAATCCCTTCTCATTGTGTCTAAACAGGCCTAAGTATGTAAAGTAGCTAGGCTGTATGGCTGAGATATGGGGGGGGTGCCAGTTTCAGTAGTACTGAGAAAACCTCGTTCTCAATGATTACGGGAACCTAACATTTTGCAAAAATGAATAATCAGATTGGTAACTCCATTTTTATACTCACTGTGGGCTGGGGCAGAATGACTTTTTACTATTTTGCAAAAAGTAAATAATCAGATTGGCAAATCTGTTCTTGTACTCACACGGTTCGTTGTCAGTAATAACTATCATAATTGCAAAAACAATAAACAATCAGATTGATAACCCTGAAGTTCTTGTACACTCACCTTGTACGCCAGGGAGTGTAAGACCTTTTAACATTTCGGGAAAATGAATAATTAGTTTGTGACTTTGTTTTTGTACTCACCCGGATTCACCGTATTGCCTAATGTTTTGCAAAAGTAGTAAGTAATCAGATTGGTGACTTCATTCATGTGCTCTCACCGGGACCCATTGGCGGGAGCGCGTGAGCTCCTTATAAATTTTCAAAAATAAATAATCAGATTCAAGTCGATGCTCAGGCTTAACCCTAGTACTCACCCCCAGTCAATAGGTGTTGAGCCACTAATAGTATTTTGCAAAAATGAGTAATCGGAATGGTCACTCTTCAAGGCTCAAAGTTCAAACTCACGGGGATCGGGATTCGCAGTGTTAGTAGAAGCTGCGGAGAGACATTATTACGCTGACCATCATAACCATTGCTGGACTTACACTGTGATGCAGGCTGGGTTGGCTGGGTATTTGAATTGGCTGCAAAGAGGTCAGTGTTGCACACACTGGTGACTGCCACTCCTGCACTCACAAGCCAGTGAGGCTCGTACTTCTAGAAGAGCAGCCGAGTCCCCGTTCAGTGGGACAGGTATAGCAAGCACGGCAGAGGTGACCACGGACAATATAACAAAGGAGGCAAATCGCATCTTGCTGTGAGAGATTAAGAAAATGAGAAAAGTTTAACTTGAATAAGTCGCAATTGAGTCGCAATAGAAGTTCGGGGTGAGACCAGCTAGGGAATTCCATAGCGACACCGGGATTCTTATACCACCAGCAATTACATTGACTCCCGGGCCGACGCGTCGACCAGCCGGCAAAGTTTGCTCTCGGATCGGCTCACATATTAGCCTGTGTCACAAGTTTCAGTTCAGCTGCCGTGGCGGGTATGATGATCGCAGATCATCATCATTGGTCTCGCTGCAGGACTCACTGTGCCATGGATTTGACGTCGCTTTTCTGAATTTTGCACAATTCAAGTTGGCTGACTACTTCAAGCTTGTCTTGTTCCTCCTCCTATGGCTGGCGCGGCGTGTATGTGAAAACTCAAAACTGTCGCGTTGACTCACTGTTAAAATATCCAGTCACATCTAGACGAAAATTTAACGTGTTGTTGCCTGGTTTCAGACTTCAGTGATGGCGGACGTGAATCTTGCATTTTTGGACGCCACCTCGTCTCACATCTGCTCAGGTGATCATATTTTCCCTGAAACCCGCGGGCTTGGGCCTAGCCCATGCGCAAATCCCGAACCAGCCTGACCAGGGCTGTGAAATTTCAAATGCTGGAAAGTTCAACGGATGCCCGTTCCAACTCCCGTTCCTCGTCGGATGCTGCATGCAGTCGCGGAACGGGAAAATCACATATCCACTCAGTTTTTTTTCTCAGCCCCTCGGTTGACCCCTCCTGCCATATATGGTAAATTTCCGTCACGTGCAAATTTTCTCTCCCAAGCTTTTCACAAAAATTTGACAAAAATTTTCGTCACTGACTTGTACTGACCTCCCTCATGCTTCCTACTATGCTAAGGGGCACTGTGACTATGTTTGCACCTGGCTGACATAAATTATTGAAAATATACCAAAAAAGGAAAGAGAAAGAGAAGAGAAAGAGAGACTACTATTTACACTATTTATACATTATAAACATATTTCCCAACCTACACCTCAGTGCTTTGATTACCTTCTGTACTCTGATGCCACTGGCAAGCCCAACTAGGATGTCGACTGTCTTTGCCATTGCAATCAAACCTTCCACATTCTATGCAAGCATTTCTGCATGAGGAGTGTTACTGCCTACCTCCACACTCTACATTTCCACACTTCCAACATTTCTTTTGGCTGCGTTCCCCTGTTGCATTTTGCTGGCCTAAGCTAATGTCATCTCTTGCTGTGGGCAATTCAGCAGTAGTTCGCTTTCGCTTTCGATTTGTTGAATTGCCAATTTCCCCAGAATCATTATCAATCAACATGAGGTCTGGTAATGGTTGAATATGGTAGAGCTCTGGAGTGGCTTCAGCTGAAGTTGTTTCAAGAAGACCTGCAGAAGGCTGAGTTTCCCATGTTGGGTTGTTAAGCTGGTGATGCACAATTTCAACTCTAGAGGAGCTATGAATTTGTGTATCAAGATTCTTTCTCTGAGGTTGTGTTTGTGACTCTGTGATATGCTGATTTACTGTAGTTTGCCATGCATGATAGTATGCAATCAGATGCTCTTCCAGCTAGATGATACATTTAAATAATTATAATACTATATCAAAGTATTTGGACATATTTTATAAAATATTGTCTTGCCATCCACATGATCACGGTTCCATATTTGTACTGCATGCTTCCAATCAGGGTCCTTGTTATCACGATTAAAACTTGGACTTTCTCTCATCAATTTGGAGAAAAGTTGCTTTTCCTCTGTAGTATGTACAGCAATAACAGCATAATGTGTTCCTTGATGAAGAGCAAGATACCAATGCCCCCTTTTAATCACTGCAGTGGGAATTGCCGGCTGTATTGCAGCCTTGATATGAGTTGTTTCAGGAATTGGGAGAATTCCAAAAACTTCATTTGTTGAAGCATACATTGTACCATTAGTCCATCCTTTTATAGCATGAGAATTAGGCACTAGTGATCTCAATCTCTCCACAAGTAACTGCAACTCATCATACAGCCAGATATCACAGTGTCCAGTGAATCTCTGTCCAGTTTTGTTATATGTTCCAACAGACAAGTTGTGATGTAATTGGAAATCTGCAAGTCGATTGACTGCAAGCCTTGCAGAAATTGAAGAGTCTGGAAATGCATGCTGGATAGAATGATGAACACCTCCTTCTGTAAAATTGGTTCCCCTCATGCAGCGCCATACAGGAAGTCCATCTTTTTTCCGATCAAGACCTACTTTGTAATATAGATTAATGCCAGGGGGATCAGAAATATATCCTGCTTGAATTAATTTCAGAACACTTTTTGCACTTTTCCATGCTGCAGCATTAAACAGAGGCTGTCCAGTGACAGAGTCTTTCAGAGGACCATAGGTTTGGAACAAATGGGCTGCCAGCTCATACAGTTGTTCAGGTGGTGGAATTGTACAATGAACTAACTTCCATAGATACTTTGGTTGATACTTCAGTTTTTCATCCCATGATGATCCTTCTTGTTGAAGTCGAACATCAACACGTGCCTGATCTTCTGGATTCACAATAAATATGGCATCTCGTAAAGCCCTTGCAAAGATTATCTGTAAGCCATGATTTTTGGGAATTAATATCATATCAAAAGCATGCCATGCATCCTTCAGAATATGGCTACGGATTGGAGAATTGTCTTTTTCCTTGCTTATCTCAACAAATATGAGCTTTCCATGTTGTAAGCTTTCCTGATCAGCAGTACTTGATTCAGAAACATTAACATTGGCTGCATTTTCAGCCTGCTCCTCATCTACATCTGTCCACCAGGAATTGCCATGCTCAACAACTTCATTGTTTATATCATGAATTATTTCAGATGATGTTGAAATAT
>QMFE01045270.1:0-22571 GCA_003314665.1 Tricholoma sp. MG77 | reverse complement strand
CGACGATGGTGACCACTCTGATTCTGGACAGGAAACGGAAAGAAAGAACTCGAAGAAAGTGAGGTGGGAGCACAATTCGAACACAATGGATGATGAAGGAGACTATAGCGATTCCGATTCCGATTCCTCAGGTCTTGAGAAGGTAGTAATATCCTCTGATTTCTCATATCTGGGCGTTGACGAAACCCGTCCAGATATGTCTAACTGCTTGGTGCAAGCAGTACGTAATTCTAACAACGACTTCTTCCAGTACGACATCCCTGACTATTACAGTGGCCGCATCGGTTGTGCCTATTATGATTCCGTTACATGTGTGGTTTATGTCATGGAAGACACGGAGGAATCACCGCATTTCGACTTGACTGTGATGCGTTAGTTGTATCTACCTCATTGAGAAATTCCTTGCTTACTGCGTTTGCACAGTTTTGGAACAATCTAACCCCGGCATAGTCTTCACCAGCTCGCATGCAGATGACGCATTTATCGACACACTTCGTGATCATAGCACGTTTATATTTTGGCACGCGGAGGCGCATATACTAAGCTTTTCATCTTAGTGGACGCGAAAGGTGGCGTGTTTCAGATTAGACCGCACAAGGATTTCGTGGCATCCAAGGGACGTGATCGTCTTCTGTCTCTCCGACTGCTATCAGAGTTGCCGTCGTCAGTTGTCGATAAGGCGGGTCCTTCCGACATCGAGTCTAGTCCATCTGAGGGTGCCCCAAATGCTTATGATTTTATGCGAAAGAGACGGGAGGTTAGAGGGGATCCTCTGATGAGACGATGGAATGCTCTAATACGATTGTCCAACTTTGCATCGGTCGAATCATCTCCTCTTTGCGTGAGCACGTTCTGCTGTTCCCCTGCTACTGTCTCAATTCAGACAATACGGAAAAATCCCAGATGGCATCGATTGGAGCGCTGATCGACCACCTAGTACGTGAACGAGTGGTCGATGAACTTGAAGACGACGGTATTGGAGGCCTCGAGGTTCGGGACATCGAAATACTTTCCTTGTATGTGCTCGTCCCTTCTCTGCCATAAGTCTTATTCAATGCTTTGCGGCTATTTAGGGACCGAGTGATGCAGATAAATGCAGATGCCTTATTGTTGGTGTGTTCAGATTTGAACAGCGGCCCTTGTATCTCATCGGTTGTTTATAGCTCACTTCAAATTTTTGAAAACGAAAGCCACGCTTCTGTTCATTCTGACAGGACGAAAGAAGGCTTGTCACTTTATGGTATCCCTATATTCTTTTGGGGCAGTTAGGATCTTGGAATTAAAGTTGTCCGCACAAAGGCATTCTGAACTGCACCAAGACCAGTCTTGGACGATCTCTCATGCGGACCTGGTTGCTCCGACCATCACTCTCCCTTCCTGTAATCAATGCACGACTAAATGCCGTGGCGTGTTTCCTTAGTCCCGAGAACCTTGTACCTGCCAGTGTTATGCATAATCATCTCAAGGGCATCAAAAACGTGCCGCGCATGCTGGGGCTCCTGAAAACGGGAAGGGCGAAACTATCGGATTGGCAAGGTCTTGTGAAGGTCTCGTGCTTCAATGTACCTTTGGGACCTATCTAATACCTTCGGTCTTAGTTCACCTTCCACTCAGCAATGCTTCGAGACAATCTGGTTGAGTTACATCAGGCAACCGATGTGGATATCGTTAAACAGGTCGGTTCATCATTCTGCAAATGGGATGTATGATCTAAGCTGGTAACCAGCTCATTTCCGCACTCGATATTGCCAGTTTCAGAGAAGCTGGCACCAAAATGAATGAAATCGTAGGCGTAGTTGGGTCAAAATCGTGTAACGCGGAACTGAAACATTGACTCGAGATTGATTGGGAAGAATCAGTCAACGCGGGACGGGTATGCGTTCGACCACACATTGACGAGGAACTGGATAACAGAAAGCACGTTTATCATGGCATCGACTCCGTTCTTGTGGGTCACGGCATTCACGAGCCCCGCATGTCGGAACTGACACCTCTTCGTTTCTAGTCTATGGTGGCAGAACAAATATGCGAAAGGACGCCGGATGAGTATGCTTCGTCCTTAAACGTCGTTTACTTTCCCCAACTGGGTAGGACCTGTGATATCCTTGGGATGTATGTTGACCGTCTTCCAGGTTTTCTTATTTGCGTGCCAATGCTGGATGAGTGGCGTACAGAGGCAGGAATTCAATCTATCAATGGGTGGACCTTTCAAGTGCGAGTCTTCGTTCGACCGTTGTGATCGGGCTGATGGAACTTCCCTAGTTCTCATCGAAGTGTGCTCTTTCTTCGTCTCCGATTGCTATGGCCCCTGATCGAGTTCTAGCGCATACGTATATTTCAAGTCGCAGGAGATGCACGGTGTGTGGTTGCCATTTTTATACAACATTTCCTTTTAAGATCTATGACAGACATGGACATTCACATTGGTGACCTGCATTCCTTAATTGTAGATAGGGAAATAGAAATTATTCAGGAGCTCCTCGAGGATATACTGATCTACGACCAGTCGATGAGTCATGCATGCGATGTCTGTGCTGAACTGGACTGCCTTCTGTCTTTCGCTGAGGTGTCTCGGATGTATAACTACCAAAGACCACAGATGGTTGAGGAGAATATCGTTGATATATACCAGGGCAGGTACGATACGATAATACCTCGCGGATAACTAACTTGAGATATTTGTGGTAGGCACCCTTTACAGGAACAGGTCGTTGACACCTTTGTCCCAAATGATGCTCATATTACTAGTGGCAGCGCTATCATTTCAGACCTGAAACAAGACGATAAGGTGTGGAACAGCATACTGCTTTGCACAGGTGCAAATGCGTGTGGCAAAGTTTGTGTCTTCGATCCTCTCTTGATTTTGAATAACATCCTGCAGAGTGTTTATTTGAAACAGGTTTGGCCTCTCGTTGCCACGCGAGCCACAATTGACCTCAGTCTCTAGATCGCCTTGATTCAGTACATGGCGCAGGTAAATATTCCTTCTGGTTCGTTTATTAATAGTATTTTACTTTGTTCACTTACCTGCCAGATTGGATGGTAAGCTCTCACCGTATTGTTGTATCACGGCCCTTACGTCCTTAGCAGTTTTGTTCCGGCCGAGTCCGCCACGCTTGGAGTTGTTGACAAAAGTAAACTTCCTTTTTCATTCCTTCCGTTTTCAGTTTGAGATATTTCAACTCAGTTTTTACTCGCATATCGACGCGAGAATCCGTCTCAAAAGTAAATTTAGATGATGCTCTTTATCAAGCTCAGTCAACTTCTTTGATCTTACAGGCCCAATCTGCTTTCATGATCGATCTTAATCAAGTCTCATATGCTCTGCGTAATTCCACGGCTCGTTCCTTGGTGATCCTGGATGAGTTTGGGAAGGGAACGCTCTCCACAGGCTCGTAATACTCTCTCCCTCGTGGCTCTCCACAGCATTACAACACTAATAGTTTGTTGATCTCTGCAACTCCTTCTCGCGCCTTTGGCATATTCCTATCTTATCGGCTCTCAACAATTTGCTCTCTGCTGCGTTAACCGCCTGCTAGATGGTGCCGGCCTCCTCTGTGGCGTACTCAGGCACTTCTTACAGCGTGGTATCAATTGCCCGAAGGTCCTCGTGGCGACCCACTTCCATGATTTATTCCGAGAAGACCTGCTTGCCGATTTAAGTCCTATCTCTTTCCGTCACATGCAAGTCATGTTCACGTCCAGTAATGGCGCCGTTCTAAACAATCACATGGATACATCGGAGCTGGATGATGTTTCCCAAGATGATCATGGTCGTCAAGTTGGCAGACATAAAGTTGGCGTTGGAGAAAAGATCACTTATCTATACAGGTCAAGATTCTCGGATCACGATGTTTTCATGCGACTGATGAATAACAGAGTGGCAGAAGGACTTTCCTTAGACTCACATGCTGCAAAATGTGCAGAAATCTTTGGAATCCCTTCTCGCTTAGTGCAACGGGCGCAATATGTCAGGTCAGCATGGATGAAGAAAACGAAGATACTGATATTCTAATTTTTCCTGTAATTCAGTCAATTGATCTCGACACATGAGTTGGCACGTCTTCTGGATGAAGAAATGACAGACAAGGAACGAGCAGACCTCGAAGACGCGGAAGCCGTCTGTCGCCGATTTTTAGCTTGGGATCTGAATGTAGACCAAAAGGAAAACACCAGGGCAAAGCTACAAGCCTGCTTAGGAAGAACTATGGACGAAGACGTAACTGTAACAGAACATCAGAGCAACTACCATTCAGTTAGCTAATGTATATGTAGGTGAAAATACAAGAGTGATGTATTGTATGTTCTGTTGTACAGATCAACTCTATAAATTTCATTTGTATTGCCCTGCACGTGGCTCTATGTCTTATGAATCTCTATACCAGGCGGCGCACCCATGGCTAGAAGAAAAGGTTAGATTCAGCGGCAGAAGAAATGGAGACAGAATTCACCAGTTTTGAGGCCGCCATACATCAAGAACTGAGAAGATACGAGTCCGGCCGTCATAATCATACGAGGACCGAGTCCAGCGAAAAGTCCTCGGAAACCAGCTTCTCGGGCAAGCACAGACAACCGATAAATCATTGACCCCGTTGGACCATGTCCCTTATTTACTTGGCTCAGGAGAGTATCGGCGGGCTAGAAAAAAAGGCATATCAACAGGGCCGTTCTTCGACGATAGTAGGAATGAAATTTCGAACCTGACTTAAGATAGCTGCAGCAAAACCGGCGGTGATGCCACTTCCCAAGGCTATGTTAAATTGTGCAGCTCCGCTCAGTGAGCGTTTGCTTTCTTCGGACATGTTACGATACACAGCTTCGTGACAGAGCTCGTTGACTGTGAATTGGCCGATTGCATAGGGGATCTGTCTAACAGAGGGAAAGGGAGTGAGCGGTATAGGATTAAGGGGAGACACTGGGTACAGACTTGCATAGGATTGGGAGAAATCCCGCATAGAGCTCGCGAAGGCCACCTTCGCGGGCGAGACGTGTGAACCCGCTCACGAGGCCAGTTGCGTAACCTCGCTGAGATACCAGACGAATACGCGTGGCTTCCAGTGGCGTCAAGAGGATATCTGCGAAGAATCTGGACAGCACAGCAAAGTTAATTTAAGGATTCTAGCCAGCTCGGTAAGCGTACATACTCTGCGACAGTAGCGGCACCAAGATAAATGGCAGTTCGGTATTTCACCGCCGTCTGCTGATCTCCAGCTATCTCAACGAACTTCTTTTTCCAGAGTTCGTATCCGGCAAACTTGGCACCGCCCTGTACGAAGTATCCCACCGCAGTTGGGCCGAAGCCAGTAAGGAGGGCAGAAGCGCCTTCCTTCGCAATGACTTGCCTGGTTCCCGACAAAAAACCCGCATGTTTGAAGGCAGGGTCAATCTGAATCCGTGTTTTAACGACGTCAACAGCTTGGTTTTGAAATCAGAACAGAGCGTCGTATTTAATATTGTAACATACGCGTCATTGCACCATGGCTTAGGCTACTCTGGTGGTCAGTCCAAGATGTATAGTCAGGTAGGAGCCAGCGTACGTGGCACATAAGGCACCTAGTTCGAGTAGGGTTGTAGGATTAGGAACCTGATCAGCAAGAAGTTAAGATTGTGTACCCACCAGCGAAGAAGAAAGCATTATAGTCTCGAGATGCGAATTGGGGGATAATGAAAGGCTGTGATTTTTGGTCAGACATGAATATCGTGAACTTGAACGTTGCAAGAGTGCTCTGTTAATAATAACTTCTTGTGCATGTTATCTACCGGTAGTCCGGTGCTGATGTCATGCCATCTTGTCAGCTGGTCAAATTCCAAATTGGCGCGCTCACCGTTCACGAGTGCCTACGCGTTTGGAAAAGATTTTCAGACAAATTGAAGGCGGTCGACACGGTTTCAAAACTTGAAGCTTTGAAGCTTGAAGTTGAAGTGGACCGTTATAGCCTAGATCACGTGGAATGGCGGCCTTTTGACTGGCAGCCTGGACTCCATACGAATTATCGATTAATCGTTCGCGCGATACATAGGCCCCACGTTTCCAGCAAAATTGCAATTTGTGAATGGGACGCACCATGCACCATGTGGGATGGAAGAGAGCGTGCTTAAGGGTCCGGCCTCAACGTTCATCCCATTTCGTGACCAGTGACAATTCGTTGTCTGATCCTGTCCTCATTCCTTCAAGTTGCCGCTCCTTCGCGCGTGCCAGTGTAACAAGCCTTTTCGTTCTCCTGCTGCTTTTTTCAGACAATCACCGGTCAATGTCAATGGCCCTCCGCATCTACCCGTGACAGTGGCATCCATCCTTGTCACGTCTTTTAGACCCTCTTCGAGTTCATGTCGGACATATTCGGTATGTGATATACATGCACCGGACATGGTGCATCACTGAATTCATGTCAGATCGTAGGCCTAGATAACACGTTTATGGCAGGTTGTTCTACACAATAAGAAATAATCGTGGGCGATTTGGGAGGATTTGGGCGATAATAAATCCATCAAATGAATGTCGATGCGGTAAGTTACTAATCGCTTATCTTTTGTCCTGCTTATATAGCTTGTGCAGTTAGCATGGCCCACATCAGCCCCCTCACTTCCTTGTGCTACATCAACATTTTAGTCCAGCATCTTCCATGAGCGTGGTAGAAATCGCGACTTTCCCTTGTTCCGATGCCTTCGTTGATGGTAGGGCTACAGCCCTTGGATCTCCACCAGATACTCAGAGTCCAGGATGTCTCCGGTATGCCTTGTCTGCTTGCAAACGCACCACCCGAGCCGATACTGATTCGGACCATATAGAGCCTACCATGGTTTGCAGATCGAAAAGGAAAATGATAAGCATGTGGGATGTTTTGTTGCAGGTCTCGATCAAGGTTGGCGAGTAATGCATATTCTGACACACTCCAATTAGTTTGGGAAACATATGAGGCACACAAAGCGTTAATGGCACTGCCCAACTACAAAGAATCGGTCCAAAAGGTTTTTGCTCCACTGGTTGCCGGACCACCAGACGTCGTACACACCCAACATCTGGTTGGCGACTTCAGCGTTGCCCTCGCTGCGCCCGTAACAGAGATTGCTAGATTTAAATTAAAGGAGGGCATTACCGCGGATGCGCTACGGGAACAGATCGAGACTCTGCGCAGCGAGCTCAGTACAGTACTTGCTATCGCCTGCGGTGACTGTGTGGAGCATCCGGATACGCTTATAGCTTTGCTTGGATGGACATCTGTTGAAGTATTCTCATTCTTCCCCCTTCCATTTGTAGTTCTAAACTTTAGTTGCAGGCGCACACAGCAGCTGGAGAAGGGGAACGGATCCGTGAAATTGCTGGTAGATTAACGGCCCAAGCCCACATCAACGTCAAACACTACAGTTTTGCATCGTACACGACCTGAGAAACGTTTGTTATGTTATTTTTGAGAAGACTTGACTTCTGATAGCTTCTGAATTACAGGAAAGAAATAAGGCCATCATAACAACGCGACTCAGTACTGGTTGTATAAATGACTACATATTGCAATTTGATTTACCATTGTGACTGTCACTGTTGCGGCGGTTGTGTGGAAGCTACTAGTAGCCTAAAGCTTTGGTGAAGTCTGGCAAAAACTTACCACTCCATTCTTTCCGCACATTTACAATGACTCGTCGGGCGCTGGCATGCGCCGCGCTTCCTAAAGATAGTTTCAAAGACGAGCGACCAGCTTGGGTCCAGCTGTCATTAAATAATATTTAAGTTTGGCCCTTTCGATGATAAGTTCCTCAGAGACTTGTAGGTTACCAGTCTGCGGAAACAGGATCTCTTGCATACAAGCAAGTTCCTGACTCGTTCATCGACGTCTTTACATCCGTTACCGAGCCTATTGCCTTTTTTCAGGTTCACCATCGTCCTCGACTTATTCCTGTCTTGGAAATAGTGTCTTTTCCTTGTTCCGAAGGCTTCATTAACAACAGAGCTACAGTCCTTGGGCCAGAAGTAGAGGGTTCGCTGCAAATACCAGGATATCTTCGGTACACGACTGTGTCATGTACGCGCGCTTATTCAGCACTGATCTGAAGATCAGAACCTACCAGGCCCTGCAGATTGGAGGAGATCAAAAGACGGGATATATTGCAGCTGGTAATGATTCTCCACTGTACCATCGAGCATTTCATGAAGCCTCCTTGATTACCAGTCTGGGAATCCTGACCACAAAAAATTCATGGAGCTTCCTAATTAGTTCAAAAAGGCTTAGGCCCTGCATTAGCAGGAAAACTCGAAGTCTGCCATGTCGAAAAGTTCGCGGGCAACCCAGAGGATCCCCCCCTGCACCCATAACAGAGATCACGACAATCAAATGAAAGGAAGGCATTTCCATGGAACCTCAAAGAGCATATTGGGAAACTCAGCAACGTGCTTCGCAAAAGTGCGGGATGTCATGGTGTCGTCTTGGGGGAGTGTATAGAGCATCACGATACATCCGTTAATCTGCTTGGGTGGGAGGTACAGTGATTTATCCAGGGTCCAGTGGTATCGGCATGAAATCCTTGTTTACAGGCACACAAAACAGCGAAAACGGGGGGAGAGGCGTCTCCACTCATTCATGAGTTGTTGGCCAGAGCCCATCTCCAAGTTAGACATGCGAGCTTTGTGAAGTACCCAGCATGGGGGAAATGAATGGACGATATCGTACATTGGATGTACATCTACCCAAATAACACGGTTACAAGCATGATCAAATGCGTCATTTCAAGAGAAGTAGTAGGCCGATGTATTTCATCATCGGTTATCGTTTCCACGCAGCATTCTTCTTCGTCATGAAAACGCAACTAAAGGCTTGCACATTCTTTCTGAGCCATGGAAGCCAGTCGGGCTCAATAAGCGGACATCCGTCTGCCGTCAAAGAAACAATTGCCGCAATTGTGCGTCTCTGTCCGCCGACACCGTCATCGGATGCATCCGTCGCGTTTGGCAGCCGAGACCTAACAAGGCGTACCAGAGGTCCTGTTTTTGTATCGGGAGAATGGGATACGTTGAGGTACGCCAAAGATGGACACATCACATTCACTGCCGTCCCATCCGAATGTTCAAGAGAGGTGCCACCTGTTACAGTGGCAAGTGAAGTGGCCAGGGCGTCAATTACCTGATTAACAGTATATGAGAGATATGAGAGCTCCAAGGTTTGCAGCGAGATCGTTAATTGTAACAGATTAATGAGGATGGACGGTGTCACCGAGCACTGGCTTACACACAATTCTGTAAGGTTACTCAACCCTTTCCCCAGGGCATCACCCAGTCCACGGTTGAGAGATCCGGTCACTCGACGAATACACAGTACCTGTAAGTGCTGGAAGGAGAGTTGCTCGAGGATGCCTGAGGCATTGGCACCCGCAACTTCCAGGTGGATAAGCTTTGGGAGAAGAAGTGGAGTTCTGGATGAGGGGACTAGAAGTAACGAATCGTAATTGGGTTCGATCACGAGGGTTTCGAGATTTGGGTTTGCTTCCAATGCCAGGAACATCCCATTCCCGCCGTCACAGCTACGAGTAACCAAATATTTCAAATTCCTCAAATGGGCGGACAGAATGGTCCAGGAGAGGGTGCAGTGGTTCATAGTTAAGGCTCGTAAGCCAGAATTTTCCGGGAAAAGGGCGCGTCTATCGGGTGAGGGAACTAAGACATCGTCTATTTGGAGGTCTTCTAAGGTGGAAAGTATGCGAGACATCGATATTGACTCCAAAAACCGCGCAAGGTCCCAAGTTGCAATCTTGCAGACTCGGAGCCTATCCCACTTCAAACCACCAAGTGAATCAAAGGACCAGTCGAGGTTACGCATAACCCCTTCTTGAACCCAAAGTTCACGAATACGGCCATGTGATCGATTGAGCCACAAAGCAACTTTTCGGGTAGGATTACGATGGGTGATGACGAGCGTATCCCACAACGCTGGGGTGTGCCAAGTAATGTCTCGCCACTTCTTGCTGACGTGAAGCAAAATCAGTAGCTGGGTCTGGTCCTCTGTGATGAGCATGCGGAAAATATCTGCAAAAATCTCAGTCGGAAGTTTCCCGAAATGATATTGAAAGCGTCGTCTATGCTTGTCAATCTGTTTTTGGGCTTCAAGCACATCTTCTTTCAATTTCGAAAGCTCGACACGACGTTTCGTGTCATCGGCCTTGATTCTCTCCAAGGCCATGGTGACCATTGTCAAAGACGCATCTAGTTTCCGAGTTTGGAGAAACAGTCGTGCTGCACGCCCATACCCCTGCCATCGGTCCTTGGCGAGTTCAATAGCTTTTCTTGCATCTCGCAGTGCATCTTTGGGCTTTTCGAGTTTTTCGTAAACGGCAGCGCGAGAATCGAAGATCATGTATTGCTGGTCTCCACCTAGTTCAATTGCCTGCTTCACTTTGAGTTAGAGGTCTTAGTAATACGAATATTGTATTTGCCTTGTTAAAATGTTGCAGAGCATCATCGAGGAGTGAGGATCGAAAGCTAGATATACCATCATTAAATGAGGCTTTCCAGGACATATAACCAGAATGGTGAGGATGATCGCGTTCAGAAAGCTGAGAATCTGGTCGCCACGCATTCCTATTTGAGGACGAATCTGAATGTCAACTTGCGCTTCTCAAACGTCAGATGGATATGCCAGAACGCTATCGTAGAAACTTGAATCAGTAACATCCTTAACCTTTTCCTCTTGTGGAAGAGTTTGCTCCAGCAGACAAGGGTTGTGCAGTATTCCAGAACGTTCGAGATCAACTGCCAGCACTGACTGCCCTTAGAATATTTCCTATTTCTTACATCCAGAGATCTTGTTTTCCCTTCCAACCCTGACTATTCAACCATGCCTTTGAATTACTCCAAGTGGGATCAGCTTGAGGTAAGACTCTCTGATCTTTCATCGATGAACATTGATTGTTTTCCTGCTCTAGCTTTCCGATGATTCTGATATCGAGGGACATCCCAACGTCGATAAACGTTCGCTCATCCGGTATGCGACCTTGCTCACAGAATGTCTTCCTCTAGATTCTGATTGCCGCAGATGGAAACAGCGCGATATCCACGAGAAACGCGAATTAAGAAAGCAGACGATTGCCAAACTTCGTGCACAGATTGATTGCAACAATGTCCTCCTGCCACGAATCACATCTATTTCGACCACCCTTGCTAACCCTGCGCCATCTATTGCCCCCACAGTTTATTTTAACTCGCTGGCTGAACAGTTGGAGAAAAATCCATCTCGGGACTGCCCCCCTACCAATGACCCATCTAAACTTGAGCAGACGTACGATGGCATGCTTCTCTCACTGCTCAAACAAGTAGGCGAAGACGCGAAAGTGAAGGTCAAGGATGCTGGCATCACGGAAGCAGATAGGGAAGAAAAGCTTGCCACAGCATTAACAAATGGCATGGCAGAGCATGTGAAGAGATTAAAGGAAACCACCGACAAAGACGTCGAAAAACTCGCGCAAGAAGAAAGGGAACAAAAGAAGCACATTACGAGCGAAGATTTGCATGAAGGATTCGACAGCAAGGTTGGTCTTTATTTTTCACAGTGCGGGATGTATCTAAATACTTTGTTAGTATATTCCTCCTCCTCCAGAACCTGCTTCCGTGCCAATCACCAAAATCGACAAAGGCAAGAAGAAGGACACAAAGACAGAGTTTGAAGTATTGAATCCGAAAGTTACACCATCGGGCGAAGCCAATGTTCCAGCTGATGACGAAGAGGACACCCTTCCAGAATTAACGCCTTCTCTGGAAACGTTCTCAAATATTCCGCTCAAGGCGTACGAAAAGTCTTTCGAATTCATTCAGTCGCACCGTGATGTGGTCGTCCCAGGCGCAGCAGATGCCCTTCTCGTCGCTGCATTCCGAGCACAAAGTAACAAGAAGCCGAAATATGCGAAGCAATGTGTACACCAAAGCCTGCTTTTGCAATACTGTGAGAAGCTCGGTGGAGATGGCGTCAGAGTATTCTTCCGAAAGTGAATAAATCCTGTCCATAACCTGGAAGGCATATTAAACATCTTTTTGGTAGGATGATATCTGGCGATCAGCGCGCGGAAACCGTCTTTGTTAACGACGTCGAGAACACGTACAACCATCTCGTAACTCGCGTCGAAGCCTCGCTCGAAGAAGAGGCAGCCGGGCAGGAGCAAATTCAACTTGTACCAGAAAATCCGAACCAGAGCATCACGTTCAATGTACCCGATGGTCCACCTCCTGAAAACATAGTCCTCGAAGGTGCGGCGGAAGGAATGGATTTGGATCAAGTTCGGAATGCGCTTCAATTCAGGTGGGATGTATTCGAAGCTTTCCCGGAGGATCTGCAGGAAGCTCTCAAAGGTGGTGAGCTGGCGGCTGTTAATAAAGTGCTTGGAGATATGGATGTGGCGACAGCAGAGTCCGTCGTGCAGCAGCTAGACATGGCGGGGATTCTGAGCTTTGCAGAGGGCGGCATCCGGGACGAGACTCCAGCAGGAAAGGCGGCGGCGGTGTCGGGGGAAACTTCTACCAACGATCCTTAATCATGATTGCACACATTTCTTGCAGAGTTTGCCACCAAGTTGCCAATTTGATCAGTATATATTTCTGATTCATGATATAATTGTATTGAGTATTGGTTGTATCTATGCACGAGCTTGCATCCACTTTATTTCCAACGACTTCCTGCTCAATGCAAGGTCACTCAAATCACGTACCGATCTTGGAGTATGATAGCCTCTTTGGCCGCTGGTGCGCACTGCAGTGCGAAGCAATTCGGAAAACCTTTCCTTCCCGAATCCAAGGCCACGAATATATTGAACACGGTGAAAGAAACTAGGCCACGTCCTGACATTGTAAATTGCCTTGATCTCTTCCACCATGCGTTCGGGCAGCTCAGGCTCAGGAAAGCCATAGTTGTCATCCAGCTGCGAGATATTCCCAGTATAGGTCTTGATGAAGATATCCACGAAGCTGATCTGGAACATCATGAGCCGGAGGCTTGTCTGGGACAGTTCGAAAGTCTTCTGAAGCCGATAGTCACTTGGACCAACCTCCATAACCTCCAACTCTGGCGCATCCTTCAATACCCAGCGCACATTGCGTACGATGGCTTCCTCCAGAAAAGGCCCATTGAGTTGTGCCCAGCTAACTGGGTTGGCGACGACAGGTGGGAGCGCAAGGACAAGCGTAACAAGGATAATCAATTCACCAAGGTCAGGGATTTGTGTCTTGATGCGGGAAGCGGGCGTTTGAATGAAGTGCTGCAGACGGATTGTGGCTTCATGGAGAACAAGTGGAGTCGTACGGCAAAGACACAGAAGAAGGTGGAAGAGGTGGCAGTATGAGATAACTGCTTTTTCTGATGCATAGAGGAGCGAGGGCCTTGCCATAATCCGCCTTGAACCACCCAAAGCATCGTCACACGACTTCATCAGGGAGACAACGATGTTGTTCATCATTCTGAAGACGACACCGACAGCTTGGTGCGGCTGGGTAGGTGGAGTCATTTGTCGAGTGGAAGGACGGCCAGTTTTCCTTTTCATTTCGCCTTCGGCATCCCGAATCGACAGGTCAATAATTCGCAAATGATGCCAGATTTCTGCTTGGACGCGTTTAAAATGTGGGCGGCTGAATGCAAGGGGCAAGAAAAAGCCGAACTCTCGTTTCTCAATGCTTTTCCTAACCCCATGTTTACTGAATGCTTCCTTGCTTAACCAATCAAAATCGGAGGACAGCATCCGAGATTTGGGTTCCAAGGCAACACCGATGCCGAGCACGGAATCTTGAAGGCGGGAACGCAGGAAGAAACAGCGAAGTTCGCGCTGCAGGAGTACGTGCGCAGTGGTAGTCAATACATGGAAGCGAGGATATGCCTTGGAAAGGGAAATGAGTGATTCCGAGGGTAGGTGAGTTGCCAGATGGAGCAGGATATCGTCATTTAGCATTCCCAAGATGCAAGTAGAAGGTGGAATGAGAAGGAGAGAATTGAGCGGATCACATATCTCATCATGACGAATAACACGGCGGACAGGAAAAGCAGCAGAACCGTACGGGCATGCTTTGCAACGCCACTGAGAGATCAACCTATGTGTTGACTCCCACCTTGGATTCAATTGCCGGTAACGACGTAGGCGAACAACAACATCCTTAGTCGTGTTGCCAATGATCGTGTTCTCTTCGACTTCGGGCGAAGTACTACAGTTCCAACATTTCTCCAAAACATCTTTGTCCCGCTCAGTTGCGTAGCTGACCAAATACTGGTCGCCGATGTAGATTGAGTCCCCATGATCTTGTTCAACCTAAATCAAGTAGACACGTGTAAGGAAATGTGGGATAAAAGCGCAGAACAAACTTCACCATAGTGCTGGAAAAGAATGTAAGAAATTGTACGAAGAGACCCCGTAACGTCAACGCTGGGGTATAGCTAAGTTGTTGATGAGAGCTAAGTTATATGTCGAAGGAGACACGGACCCTCCTGTATAGCCACCCATTAGTTGATACTGTTCCTTCAATAAATCACAGCAAATCCATTGCCCGAATAGATTGGGATGTTCGATTCCGGACACGCTGGAGGAGATTCTTGGAGGGGACGAAGGCTAAATTTAAACTAGTCTAGCGTCTTGCCACAAACATACAAGCAAAACATGACTTACCCAGTTGTCAGGCAGCACGACATCGAAATGCAACGACAGGTCCGTCCATGGACCGCTGGGCGGCGTAAGCACAAGGCAGAACTTCTGGATATTGGCATCGTCAATAAAGATGTCCACTCCAGGATAAGGGGCCTCAGACAGTTCAGCCAGGTCATGATGAAGACGAGCAAGGAGGGGGCGAGAGTGTGACATGAGGGTGAATGGATCGACAGGTTTGCACCTGTGGAACCCCCGTTGGGGAAAAACGAGTATTCAAGGGTCCTATATAATATCGACGGAGCCGCAAATGTCACGATTAAGCCCGAGTCGTTGTTGATTCGACTGACTCACTAGCGTACCAAGAATACCTATTTGATCGACTCCCGATATATGTCCCTTAACCATCTACCGATGACTTCGAAGGTGACCGTGCTCCGAATCACACCCCCTGAGCATTTTTGCGGAAAGTTTGATCTTCAAGGTTGTTTGAGCACCGCGAGCTGTTGCTACGTACTACATTGCACAATGTGGTACGTTCCCGTGATGGCATCGACCGCGTTTGGAGCGGCGCGTCAGTCACGAGTGGTTATGTTGAACGCACTGGATTATTATGAATAAGATACTCAACCCTTACTTTCCACCACGTCTGCGTCACACCTAGCTCGAGCACTTAAGCTACTTAAGCGTCGTAAAAGCAGGAGTCTCGTCACGAACAATGGCCGTCGTCCTGGGTGCTGCCGATCTAGCCTTGTCCACAGTATCTTGTAGAATATTTACGATCTCGTCATCCCTAGCTCAAGGGACATCTTTTGTCGATCGTACGCAACCCTTGCTCCACCATTATGACCCGTCTCACGAGTGTATCTCAGGCCTACGAAACGTAAGAGATGTACGATCGCCCGAATCAGCTGCGAACATACCGATATCGAATCCTGCAGGATCGTCTATGCCGGTCAAGATTCCCTGGACAATTTCCAACAAGTACTATGCTGCCGAAGTTCATTTCGCAATCCACACAGTGTACGGCTTAAGCCAACACTACCTCAAAAATGTACCAGCAATAATATTTGTTTGGCCTCAAGGAGAGGTTTGTACATACCTTGTGGAAGGATTTCGTTCGCGATGCTCATTGAACACCGAACAGCCTTACAAAGACGATATCAAACGCATTGCTCAAGATCTTACAGGATGCGAACCAGAAGTCTGTCTCGCAGTTAAGGTTCCCCCTGTGCTGCCCGGGTCCCCGGATGAGGACGATAGTGAGATAGATGCTTTCCTTTCATCCCACGGATTTGAATACGTGGATGCGACTGAAGAAGAGTCATCGCAACGTTCTTCTGATGTGCATGAGGAGGAAGATTTTGCAGGTTTGGTTGTCATTCTGAGCTAGAGCAATGTATTTACTGCGATTTCTTAGGCATACCCCGAATTTCCCGAGTATTTGACGCCCTTGGCACAATAATGTGGCCTTCCATGGAGACGAAAACAAAGAAAGCTGACAAAAACGTAAGACAAAAAGGCCGCGAGTTCATGGACTGGGCCCAGAGCACTCATGATGACTGTTATTCGACAATAGAAGAACTGACGAGTATAGAATCCAATGGCAATACCAGGAGTAGGGTGCGAGAGATGCAGGAGCTCGCCCGTTGGCTTGAAGAGGACGATTCGTTTGGCGGCACTGATCCATGGAGAAAAGCAGCCACCTCTGCAGCTATTTCGTTATCGCCGACATCCTTGGAATTTGACACTCTGGGCCATAATCAAACCCCGGATGACGGACTTGGGTTCGACGACGACTTCACCATTTTCGTATCAGCGCCCGCTGTTGATTCACGTAATAGCCATGACAACGGTTTCGGCCGTTCATCCCCAGAAATTACAAGTGGCGGTCTGTCAGCGGCATTGATACCTCCACATGGTGAACTATACCGGTCTTTGGGCTCGGTGTCTGATTTTGGCGACAGCGATGATGTGAAACGAGATAAGGGCGATAATGACGATGATGACGTTCCCACACAAGACGAAATTCAAGCTACTTCATCTCGAATATTTGGGTTCCATACAACAATGGCTGAAACTGATCCAGGATCATTTCCGGTGCTCAAGTCGTCAGGCAGCATTCCTCTACCAGACACATTTTCGTTTGATTCAGAATTGGACACAGTAGAAGATGACGATCCATATGAAATGGCCAATTTTGATCTGTCCAAAGTGGTTGGTACTCTGGAGGAGATGAAAGCAGAAATTGGGAGAATGGAAAATGAAGATGAGAGAAGGAAAGCTGCTGCTAGAGTTGCGTTGGGTTTAGTGTACGGTCTTGAAGAGGACTCGGAGGCGTAGGTGTATTAATGGAGATGATATGATGGAGATCTCCGTGCTTATGTATAAAATAATCAATGTCATGATCGTGTGATCGGTACCTGTGCGAGTTCCACAAGTTGTACAATTCAAAGTTTCAGCCACGCTACCCGCTACTGGCAGGTTTATTATTCTGTTATCATGGCCTTCTGCTTTGCTAGCGGACTCTGTGGACAACCATACTAGTCCAGATAGTACTTGCTCTTAGGCCGGAGATCGTGTGTGGGCTTGTCACTTGCCTGGATACATATTCTTGACAGATCATACAAAAATCGACTGGCGACTGCTCCAGATTCATGTGTGTCGATTTCCCTCCTTGAACCTGTGTTCACAATCCTATTATCCACACATCCAACTACTATGACACTCGTTGAACCACCTGACAACCAACTACCCACTCATTCTCCGTCGGATGCCCGTTCTCGTCCTCACTTTCTATCATCTAAACCAACTCTATGGCTGAAAACGCCTTCCATGGAATCGTTTTCCTCCAAAAAGACCCGCATACCAACTTCCTTGAAATCTGTGCCTCCAGCGCTTACGAAACGACACTCCACAATCGAGCTTTCGTCACCATCAGATCTACCCCCAACATCCATCCCCCCTCAGCGACCCCTTCGTAATCCGGCCCGCAGAGACAGCAGGGTGCCTGACATCCCGACTAATCCCAAAACTAAGAAACGGCCGTCGACTGCGACTGGAGCCTCCTCTCCCAATGGCAACATGTCCAACATCCCCAGCCCTAGCGCCATTAGTTCATCTATATCAACTCGCTCTCGTTCTTCCTTAATGGGGACTGGGCCAGTCGAGGAGGTCACTCCTTGGGAGTTGTATCCAGTTCGGCCTACGACCACTCGCCACACTTTGTCAACGGGTCCGAAGGAAGAAGTCACTCCATGGGAATTGTATCCCGTCTCGGCGCCGAATCGAATTCGCTCCTCGCTATCCACGGGTCTTGTGGAGGATGTCACTCCATGGGACCTGTTCCCGGTTCCAATACTAGAAGAGCAGGTCAAGTCAAACCAAAGGTCTTCACGCTCATCTGTAAGTAGGATCGATCTGATTTTTACTCACCATAGATTACAGGATTATCTATTTATATGGTCGCGTGCCTTGTTTTGGCAGTGATATCTTTGGCACATTGTCCATGATCCTCATGTCTTTGCCTCATCCCATTCACTGTCATAATGTTATCCTTCTATAGTCGTCATACTCACGCAGTTCCTCCCTTCCAGGCCCGACCTTCTACATCCTCTAGTCAAGGCAAATCAATTTCCGATTTGGCACAGATCCGGAAGCTTAAACATACGAGTGGAAAGGCATTGAAAACTCGCTCAAACACCATTCCCACCTCAGCCGCTCGGAATTCTGACCAAGGATGGGTGGGCAACATCAAAGACGCAGGTTCATCAAACTCCGTTCCAAGTTCACCGAACTTGGCCCAGAAAGCTCCTTCCGCGACAACTTCTGACCCAATTCGACCGTCACCAACATCCCAGAATCCTCAGTTTTCGACTGCAGACCGTACAATTCTTGAAGAGCTCAAACGTAACATCAGCGCACGCGCGGCCCAGTTCATTGTTAAGGGTGCAGGCATCGTTGATGGGTCCGGCATCGTCCGCCCTGGCAAGAAGTACCATCCTTATCAGCGGGAGGAGGTTCCATATCCGAGGAGTTATGACCGCGAGGTTTTGGACCTGTAAGTAGCTATTGGATTACCACCTGTACCGCGCTAACGTTTTTGATGGCGGAGTAGGGACGTCTGGGAGACTGTCTTCTGTCAAAATCTCTGTGAGAGCCTCACCTGGCACGTATTTCAGACCCCGCCAGCGAAAGTGTAATGTCCACTTCAAGTACTTGTATTTGACTGTACTGAGTAATTATCTTTAGGTTGGACCTTGGTTGTGGTGAGTTTGAGTTTCCTGAGTTGCTAGCGGAAACCGTCTACAACAGAGCATTGCTTATGTCACAGGCACAGGCACATGGATTTTGAATAGTGCAAGATCATGGAGGGTTTGTGATTCTCTGGCTGTAGTTACCTTCGTCTGATCAACACGGCCCCACAGGATTCCCAGTTTGTTGGTACGCTGTCCAGTTTAGTCGAGCATGCCCGGACATTCATCTCTTGGTGAATAGGTTTGGATATTGTCCCATTACATCCCGATCTACAACAAGTTGGTTCACCCGACCTCGCGTCGAGAATTACATGGGTTCAGGCAAATTTGTATGTGCCGCCGCTTTTATTTTGCTTTCCATTAAATTTCACTATTGGCAGTCTTGATGGCCTCCCATTTCCCAACGAAGAATTTGATTTTGTGTAAGCTCAACAAATCTTCTCCTTACCAGGCTTGAAACCAGGCTAAATAGATGACTATAGACATGTCAAGCGGATCGCTCTCGGCGTGCCAGAGGACAAGGTATTGTTTTTTGTAAACACTCATTAGGTACCCAACTGACAGGTATGAACCTAATCTTAGTGGGATTTTCTCCTTGAGGACATTTCACGTGTCATGAAGCCTGGGGGTGCATTAGAAGTACGAGCTCACCCCTTGTCGCCATGTATTGTATTCATGGTTACCACTTAGATGCTCGAAGAGGATCTGTTCTTCCCCGGCAAATTGCTTGACGATGATGGTGATTTTAATTCTGGTGATGATTTTGTCTCCTCGCAGCAGTCATCTCCTCGCAACTCGGGCATTTCCGAAAATCCCCACGAACGGGGTGCAACAGTTACTCACTCAGGGCATTTCCATGACTCAGCCGACGATTTGACAACGACTGCTACAGCAAGCACTTTACCGGAGACACCTTCGCGCTCTGGTCGTTCAAGTATCGATGTTGTTATCAATGGAGAGGATGGAAAGGACGAAGCTCGGGATCTAATTTCCCAAGTCTACCTCAGTTATGACCAACCCCTGAAGACTGAGACCACGAATGGTACCTTTCCTCAACGGTCTCCAGATCACCCTCAGCTTCAGTTCAAATCACCCAGTCGTGCCCATCTGCCAAACCAGTCCAAAATAGCTGGTTCAGCTGCCTCCCTGCTATTGAGCTCAGTAGTTAGCGTACCACCGCCAGACGAATTAATTGGAGACGCGGCCCACGTCAGGCCCTTGACCAGGCGTCGAGGATATTCTTTGACCGCTTCCACGCCTTCACCTGTACCGGCTGTTGCAGGACGTTTGCAGAATAAATCCCAGGTTGCAGTCAGTGAACCGCCAACAACACCACCCGCTCCGCCCCAAAAGTTGAAATCCTTCCTGCTTAGGACTGTCCCAACACCACCGACAAATCCGAGGGACCATTCACTCCTAGAAAGCATCTATACGCAGATGCTTGGATCCAGGTTCATTAACACATCACCAATTGCGATATTGGCAAATTCTCTTGGGGTGTATTTCAAAGGTAGCTTGTTATGCTCAATCGTATGCAGCAGTTCAATGAATTTTTAGATGTCCGGACACACCCACCCCTACAGCATGCATTCCCCCCCAAACCCATGAAGCCGCCCCGTCACATCGATGCAGAATATTGTTCAGATACAGATAGCGGATCCGACTCTGATGGCGCTCGGAATGCGATTCTTCCCAGATCTCGACCCCGTTCTATTAAGACGCAGAGAACTTCTCATACTTCTTCTGCTCGCAGCTTTGTTAGTGAAGCATCTGAACCTATTTCAGAAGAAAATCGCTTTCTCAATATTCGGGGCCTTCTACAGCGAGGCTCACAGTACATAACATTGGACGACACACGAATATATGCATTTTCGCCCTCATCCAGGACCACATTTTTCAGCGCGACGTCCGCACGGTCTGAAATAATGCAGAGTGGGTATCGTTTACCGAATACGACCATGAATTTCGATTTGAAATCCCTCAACTTGCATCTTGCATTGCGTGCCGCTGAGATACTTGCGTGTTCAGAATCGATGTGGGAATGGGTTTTGGAATATCAAACGAAGGCTGAGGCTCTCAAAGCCAGCAGTTCCGTTATCAGGCCCATAAAATCAGGATCTATGGATCTGCCATCTTTCTCAAGCAGCAGAAATTCGTCCGAATCAGTCAGAAATTGTCTCTTGGAGCTTACACGAGACGATTTTAATGCCCTCCTGAGCAATTTCGACATGTGAGTTTCGAGTCGTAGATCGATTTTCTTATCTGTTCTCAATTTTTCTGAAGGGACATGCGAGACAAGTGTTCGCTTGGCAACACACTAGGGGACCGATTTTCGTGGTCTATCATAGCCTCAGCGCCGTCCGCGGAACGTAAAATATTTGAAACAGCCTGTGAGAAGTGGGATAAATGGGAGTATGAACGCCTTAACGCGCCATCACCCCGTCCTTCTCAGCCGATTCGACACCGACTTGCAAGGCCTGCGACTGCCGACAATTCGTATTTAGTTTCACAATCCTCTCTTGGGACAAAAGGCTATGATCGTGAACACGACATCATGAAGCTCAAAAAGAGGCTTTCGATGTCCAGTGGCTCCACTCTACTACCACCGACTCGCCGATTGAGCCGAGCGACGCGGGTATTTGTTGCCTGGAAAGCTTGACTATCCCCCGCTTTCTTCCATCTGATTACCATGCCAAATTCTGAAATTTTCGGAAGATGAATAGTTGCCCCATCGCTTTGCGGAATCGTGTCATGTAGAGATCTTCGATTCCAAGCACGTCGCGTCGACTACGCTATACCGACTCCTCCCTCACTGTCGGCGTAATTCTGTTTTAGCAGCCGTGTTCCCGGTCCCCAATTAGATGCTTCATCTGATCCATCTGCCTCTTGTCATTTGTATTTCGACATTGCTGTAGGTCTTATTTTTATTTTAACTCAAGAGGTTGCATCAGTTTTCATCTAGATGACGTACGTATATCTATACAGTATGTATTATCCTTGTTGTCTGTATGTATGTGTACGACTCATGGATTTGTTCGAACTACCCAACGATGTATTTTTACAGTTGTACATAGGAAATCGATTGCTTTAATTCGAGGAGTCACAATTGGAAATGCTGTATTTCAATAGTACTTCAATAAATTTTGTATATAGGCTCAGGCTTGCTAGTGTAATAGAAATAATAGCATCAGTCACTAAATACCTTTGACTGTTCCTCAAAGCCGTCTCCCTGGTTTTGGGATCCCGCGTGCGTGTGCAGTGCGCTGTGAAAGATGGACCTATATCATCTTTCGATAAGTCTGGTCAGCCACTTTCCTTCCGCCAAGCGCGCACCTTCTGATGTCCCTCCCCACAACTTGAATTGGGTCGTGTTACCAGCTTATTGGTTGATGGACTTTAACGAGAAGAAAACTGGCGACGAACATTGAAGGGAAAGTATATACTATGAATTATGGAACGTTCCAGTGGGACCTTGGTGGCATGGGGCTGGGGGCGGAGGCAGGTAAGTAATATTTTGAGGAACTCTGGAGAAATCCCGTCCGCCCAGCAGGTTGATGTTCATATCGTGCGTCGGGGGTTTATTGACCCTCGGTCGAAGGATCTTTTGGAACCAACAACTTTCATTTCAAGTACGCCACAGAAGCCTTGCGTCGTACTGGATCGCTTGGCCGAGAGGGCTAGCACATCGGCGGGTGTATGATTTCCATTACATATCCCCCA